>JAWWMK010018908.1:0-19008 GCA_035047105.1 Galeopsomyia nigrocyanea | reverse complement strand
AGGCGTTCATATGGTAGCCCTGTAGGCGGCATTGTAGGCTGCCTACACGGCTACCCATAGGTCTTTTTCCGTGAGGGTGCCGACGTCACGAAAGCAATGTTGTTTTTTCAACGTGGCGGCCACTCGAAAAACGAAGCAAGTGTGTCCCAGCCCGCGGCCGATGTAAAATAGATACGAGAGAACATGGACAGATGGATTTGTCGATATATGCAAGCTCCAAACGACTGCTCATCGCGGGATTTACGTCGCAGGCACCATCGTTTTTTTTTTAATCTGTTGCGTATCTTAAACGGTGCTCAATTTTTTCAGTTCAGTAATTTCCTTCAATTGGAAATTCACGAAGGAACTGTTATATCTTGAAATTAATTGTTTAAGAGCTTATTCAGTGCAAGTACATAAAGGAATATGAATTCTCTTGGTTGAAGAGGCTTAAAAAAATATAGCGTATAGCTCCACCTTCTCCTCTCAGCTATTCAATTCTTAATAAGGTGGTCTTACATGGGAGCGGAAAACAGCTCGAGCGGCAGCGGAGAGCCCGAACGGAGCGGAAAAGTTGCAGAGAAAACATGAGAAAATCGCCGATGCGTCACCACCTTTTTCAGTTCAGTAATTTCCTTCAATTGGAAATTCACGAAGGAACTGTTTTATCTTGAAATTAATTGCTTAAGAGCTTATTCAGTGCAAGTACATAAAGGAATATGAATTCTCTTGGTTGAAGAGGCTTAAAAAAATATAGCGTATAGCTCCACCTTCTCCTCTCAGCTATTCAATTCTTATACGCAGAGTGAATAAGATAGCGGAAGGCTCGTGTTCAGCTCACAGCTGAAAAGCTCGAAGAAGAACAGCACTGCCGAAGCGTTATATTTACCCTTTGGGCCCCGAGAAGAGCTAAATTCTTTGATACTTCGTGCAGCTGATATGAGTGAACGGCGAAGAATGTCAAACAGATCGTCTGCTTTTCGGCTACAAATTTGACAAAGACTGAAATTTCCGCTGGCTCTTATGCGAATATCCCATTGAAGCCTCCGGGGCTGGGCCAAATTGACACAGGTGTTTAATTTGTGTATGTACTGCGCGGGTATTTGGATATAAATGGTTCGTTCGCGGCTGGATGATTATTATAAAGTTTGCTCCTGATGCTTCTGTAAGGCGAAGCATCCCTCGCATTCAACAGTCTTTTGTGGCGCGCCCTGCACTAGAGTGAATGACAAATGATCGCAGTCATCAGGAGTTTCCACTGAAATTATACATTGAAATTATAACATTAAAGGTTATAACTGTGTATTTAGTGCCAGGCGGGTAGACACGATGGATGGATGTTTGTTTGAAATTCGAAAGAAAAATTGTCAGTGATCAGTAGCGCGCCGAGCATAATCAACTAGCGCGCGCAATGAAAATGCCGAAGACGCAGAGTCATCGCGCGCCGCGGGTAGCTCGTTAGCAGTTGATTATAGGGCAGAGCCGTTTGCCATAAGGTGCCAAGCGATTGCCTACCGCCGGTTGGAAAATTCGCAAGCCTACGGGGCTACAAAATCGATGGATTTCGCCACGGGAGTGAATTAGTGAGCCTGAGACACACGTGGAGGCATGTGGAGGCGGCTCGCTATACCGACAACGAAAAGAGGGAGAGAGAGAGAGAGAGAGAGAGAGAGAGAGAGAGGAAGAGCGGGAGAGCGGGAGAGGAAACGCGAGGCGACAGATGCGAAGGCGACACTCGAAACAGGAGACGCTGCAGCATGTGCAGTTCAGGTCGTCCGTTAGTCACGCCGATTTTTTCCACACTCCATACTTCCCATCCCCGAGCCCGACCGAGCCAGGCAGCATCCATGGGAAACCCGTTTCACTTTTCTATTTTTCTATTCGCGCGTGGGATCCATCTGATCGTCCGTGAAAGCTTCTCGGCGTCTATACTCATCAGCTCGACAAAACTTGCTACATTATGAAAGAGCATGCCAGTAGAGGTACTTTACTTCTTAGGAGGAGTGTTTTGGGGAGCCAAGACCATTAAGGCTCGCTCAATTCGATGCATGCTGAGTGTAACGAGATTTCAGAGTTGCTCTATTATGGACTTGATGATTTAAGAGCCTTTGTGGGGGGATGACATTTTTCTTGCGATAAAATTTTTATTGCTTCTCGCTATCGCGCGCATGATCCCCCCATGCAAGCTCAATATTCGACTATGTCTCTATTATTTCTCCAAAGTGCAAATAACTTGTTGATGAGTAAGTAAATGCTTCGTCGATCGAGAATAAAGCTTTGAGCATCTTAGGCGCAAATGAAGCTGCGGGGAAGTGGTAAAAAAAAAAGGAAGGCGCAAGAATTAAATTAACGTCAAGCGCCGCTACAGGAGAAGAAAAAAATTTGCGCAGGACCGCGCGCGGGGTCGGCCAATTTTTCGAGACGTCGTAAATCTTCCCGATAACTTGTTCGTGCCGGCTTCTCTGCGCCGAAAATTAAACTCGATATTTGCGCACCCCTTCCCGTGCGAAACTTAAAGAAGAAAAAAAAAAAGAAAAAAACCGGCGTGGCTAATTGCTGTAGGATGTCAAAGTTCAAGACGCGGACGATTACGCAAACAGCATTCCAAGCAGATGCTCCATCGTATCTCTTGCTGCGAGCTTTAAAAAAAGTTTGAAGGAGTAGTAGCCTCTCCAGCTTTCGAGGGCTGCAAAAAATCTGTGAAAGCACGGGAAAAAAAGAGATTGTCGAACAAAGCTGTGTAAAACGAGGTGCAAAATGAGGAGAAAGGTATCCCCCGCTCGTAATAAAACATATGCAGGCATTATTTTCAACGGAGAGAGAGAGAGAGAGAGAGAGAGAAAGAGAAAGAGAGAGATCAGCGGTTCTCGTTGGGCTCTCGAATTGAGCTTTGTCCCTGCGTGGCTGCTGCTAGCAATTTAGCGAAGGTCGAGAGTAGCGTGCGAGTGGAGTTGTAGGCTCGTGGAATGATAGGGCAACGGGAGGAGAGCAGCAGCAGCAGCAGCAGCAGCAGGCGTCTGTCTCCATGGTGATGGCATCGAGCGGTTTCCCGGCGTCTGTCTGTCTGTCTCTCTCTTGCGGCCACGCGGTTGCGAGAAAACGCCCTGCACTGCTGATTGCCGCTGGCGCCCCCTTT
This sequence comes from Galeopsomyia nigrocyanea, assembly GCA_035047105.1. Taxonomy (NCBI): domain Eukaryota; kingdom Metazoa; phylum Arthropoda; class Insecta; order Hymenoptera; family Eulophidae; genus Galeopsomyia; species Galeopsomyia nigrocyanea. Next base: position 15,893 of record JAWWMK010018908.1, on the reverse strand, counting down.
GCCGGCATCCAGCTTCACATGCCGCGCCCTTAAATTCGCGCCCGGCTCCCTCATGCTTTTTTTCCAAACAACTATATGCCTTCTCTCTTGGTGCTTTCATTTTTAATCAATTGCAGTATTATACCTTTCTCCATCCGAATCGCCACAGAATCCAAGTATTTATAGACAACAGCTAAATTTCGAGAAGATTTATCTGTGTCAGTCGGCCCAAAGTCAATTAGACGGCAGCGCAGTTTTATAAGAATATATTTTGGAAAGCCGATGTCTTGTCGCACATCTGCTTTCCAAGTCCTCAAGACTAAGTGGAAATAAATATATCCGTACCCTTTGCAAGCGTTATTTGAAGTGAATGAATTCTGTGAGGCGCGGTCGGCCGCGAAGCGAGATCGCTGCTTGAAGATTGTTCATCACGTGAAGATGCAGCAGCAGCAGCACCCCCGCGTGTGTTGCCGCAACAAGCGCTTTTCCCACAGCAGATTTTCTCTGCTGTCGCCGGTAGCGAAATATTTTTAGCTTCAGTTTTGTCCGCCCACTCAGTCACGCCTAGAACGGGATGGGGTGTGAGAAAGGCGCAGGCTTTGACTTTTGCGCGCCTCTCTTTTTCACTTTGTTGCTGCTGCCGCTGAATTATGTGCGAACGGTCAATATTTTCGCACGCGCGCTTTCGACTCGCCTTTACAAGTGGGCCAAGCGTGACGAATCAGCCGCTGTACTCGAACGTCTCTTTTCGCTTTTGTCGCTAGGTTAATCAGATCGCTCGGTGTGTAGGTACAGGGACTATTTAAATTTGGAAAGTGCGCCTGGCAACAGCTGAAGGGGAGAAAGACGATCGACTCGACGCCGCTTGACGACGCTGCGTAAGTCGGGATGGCCTTTTCGAGTAAGATGCCGCCCCCGCGCTTAGTACAAGCGACAGTCACGGCTAGGCAGCACCGAAAAAGTCCTTAAGCCGTTAAGTCCTCTCGGCATCATCCCTTCTGCAGTCTTGACTCCCCCCCCCCCTCTCTAGCAGTTCTGAAAGTCTCCTTTTTGCATATTGCACCTGCGCTCTATAGCTATAGGTCCGTGAAAAATCCCGAGACACTTACCCGCTCGCTCGATCAGCACGGTTCTTTCATGTCATCTTTAACAACTTGCCATTCGGGCCAAATTCGAGAAAGTCCTTTCTACAATTATAAACCATGAATATTCGTTCAATATTTAATTTTTTAGCATCACTTCATTTGAATAATTTCAATATTCATCACATTTATTACATCCCATGTTTCAATTAAATTTCTATTTTAAATACAAACAGCGGAGTTGATGGTATAGTCGAGTGTTACAAACATCATTAAATTTGTAGTGTTTATCCTATTGTGTGCAAAAAGATATGGAGAATTTGGCGTCTTGTAAAAATGGCAAAGCCTCAATCAATTGATCGATCGAAAATTTTCAAGTCATCATATCTGCTGCAGACAAACATCAGCTTAGCCAAAGGTCGACATGGTCATAATTAAGTAACGCTCTTATATATACTATTACGAAACAGGCGCGAATTTGTACGCGCACAATGATGCGCGCATCGAGGCCACAGACCTGATTAGGATCCCTAGGGAGAAATTTCGAAATGGCTAAGAATTTTTTTTTTCATCGTTAGGCGCCTGCGAACGGTCGGCGCGGCGGTTCAAAGCGGAGTCGGGGGACAATAATTGTAAATCTCGATTTGGAGGTTCCCGCTGAGAAATTGAGGAAGCCGGCGCACACTGTGAAATGAGCGAAAAAAAAAACTCTTTGCCGAAGTGCCTGTGCGATACATAATGATTTAGCGTCTGTTTGGCGCTTGGTGGCACATAAAAAAAAATAGCGAAGAAAAAGAGGAGTCGAAGCGGAAATAGATTTTTAACAGTATGAGGCCTCTGAACAAATCTCGCTTTAAGCAAACTCGATACGGGGAGAGTGACACCTTAGTTTAAGAGACTTCGTTTGGTGTCAGAAGGGGGCGTGGGTGTCAACTTACAACCTGCCGTTTTGTTCGCGGCATATAAAGTTGCATGGAATCTCGTTAGCTCGAAGGGTTATAACATGCACTTGTTGTGTTTCGCAGTGGTGATCTCGAAGGAAGTCGGCGGTTCTATAATTATTTATCAATAATGTAAAAGTTCGTTCATCCATCAATTTGTTATCCTATGGGATCGGCGTTGAAAAGGAAAATGCTAATTTGATCATCTTGAGACTTATCGCAGTCCATTATAGTATTGTCCTATAAATTGTCCCTTGTAATATTATGCGGAAAAACGTTGGGCTCCCATGTAAATGCCCTGTTTAGTATTTTCCATGACAAGATCAACAAACATTTCCATACCTACCTATGTATTCTTCCACAATGCTGGTGTGATAATTTATGCCAAACGAATACATGAATATATTTCGAAAATTTATTTTATTCATTCTGTATTGGATGATTGGCCAAAAAAATATCGACATTACAAGGTGATACATTAATGGCTTCACCAGCACGGACCGTATCACATCGGTGCCCTGTTGAGGGTTCCATCAAATCATTGTCTTATTGGCAGATATTAATATCTAAAACGATTAAACATGCGATTTATCGTTCAGAAGTATATAAGTCCGTACCTATAAGTGAAAAAATAGTGAAAATAAGTTTTTCAAGTCGCCCCTTGGTTGGCATATTTTCCTGCCTTATCTTTGTTATTAATTCGGCAACCGGTGCTTCTCTTGTCATATATATTTTCAGTAAGCGTTATTGTATGACATAATCGTTTTTTGAAAGAATCTGTCATCTATTTTGGAAATTATTAGAAAATATTTGATGCGTGTTAACCTAGCCTCCTATCTTACAAATGTATAACAGCCCGACTTTGACAATTTATTTCTCTTAAATTATGTCGGCAAACCCTAATTTTTTTTATGGCATTTGAAAGCTGGCGTAAAATACTATAAATAAAAAAATTATTATTCAATTCTGCCATTGATCAATATTTGGTGAAGTCACCTTAAATTTATTTTTTTTTTCCGAGCTTCTTGATTACCTGCAAACTCGACAATCGTCTCGATATCTCATAGCTGTCAGTCAGCATGAGCAGCAGCAGCAGCAACACGCAGACACACAGTCTGCATCTTTTGGAGTTTCTCGTCCAGCAAAAAATCGGTTTCAATTAAAATTCTCCGCCAGGCACATAATCGCCGAATCGAACTTTCTAGTTGAGCGTTGTCTAGAGTCTTTGTTCGGCTCGAAAAGTAATGATGACATCGAGAGTTGATGATTGTGAAAAGAAAAAAAGAAGCGAAGGAGCGATGTACGAATCTGACAGGCGTTCAAAATGAATATTGGCCGTGATTAGAATGCCTTTCCGGCATTAAAAATTGCAAACCCAAGCACGTACGCGCCATGGTCCCCCATGGCATATATCGCTAGATAAAGAGAAAAAAATGATATTCAGCAGGCGTGCCTATCGCCCAATTAGATGGCCATACTGGCCCAGATATACAACGCATGTCCGCTGGCACATACTGCGGAGACTCATATGCGGGACTAGCGACACGTGACTTAATATCATGCCAGGAAGTGACGCGAAGCTGAACCTTCGGCAAATCCAATACATAATCGGCGATTCAATTGAAAATCTAATTTATTTCATACGCGCCTGAATGGAGCTCCTCGTGAGGTCTATCGGAAGTCGAATTATAAAGTTCAAGTAGGAGAGGAAGTAAATTTGATGATTATGATCATTTGATAAAAATCAAATATAACTTATTTTTAGCGCTCGTGTTCCCAAAAGAAAGTATCTATATAAGCTAATCGCAGGGAAAATCTCGAATGACAAGCAGACAGGCAGGCAGGCAAAAAGGTGAGAAATTTTGAAGACGCGAGATTAGAGGAAGCAGTCTGTGTTTGCTGTGTGCCATGGAATTTCGTTATCGCGAATAGCGATAAATTTCGTGGCAACCCCTGATGCTTACGATCCTTCAGTTTACCGAAGGTGCACTTTATCGCGAGGCCCACTGGAATCCGAGTACATGTCTCTCTCTCTCTCTTCCTTTTGCTCTCTGTTATGACAAGTATATCTTGTTCAAATAACCTGCGTTGATTGTTGTTCGGTTGCTTAGGTCCAATGTTCGCACGCTCGCGCGAAGGAAAGAAAAAGAAATTGCCAGTCGATTCGAGAGCGTGAACTCAATCGGATACTTTCACGCACCAGCCTCAGACGGTGAACACAATTGTACATTACTCGCGACACAAAGAGAGAAATAAAAGAAAGAAAGAAATAAGCACAGCGCTGGTATAAAGACAAAAAAAAATGAGAGAGCGAGAGAGAGGCGAGTGATTGATAGCCGTGGGCCGCATGGTATCGGGACTGTTAAAATTTAGCGGCTAGAGCTAGGCTACTTCCCACATGAATCAAACCGCTTAGACTGCGCGCTCGCGTGCAAGCCCTTTTTTTCGCATGCAGACAGAGCTTCGCCGAACGAACTCGCACCGTACTTTAACTGACTACTCGCCTACTCGCAACGCCGATTAATCATTCCAGGCGTGCGTGTATCTCTGCACCAAGACGCGAATTCGGCTTATCATTGCGCCAGAGTTTCTCTCCTTCTCGTCTCCTTCGTTCTCTCTTTGTTCTCGTTGGCGAGTCCTTGAGCGAGACGCCGAAGGATCCTCGCGCGCACAGGTATAGACCAACAGAGATATCCTCTTGTTGGCCTATTTTCGAGGACTGCCTCGCCTGGCGCAGACAGGAAGCAACATTCTCCCGGGGGCCCTCGTGTATGGGGCTTATTCCTCTGCCAGGGGCACTGGCCAGCACATGGGGGCCGAGCATGTAAATATTATATCTATATATGTGATATGCGCGCGCAAGCTTATATATAGATATAATATTTACCTGCTTGACCCCCATGTGCTGGCCAGCGCCCCTGGCGAAGGAATAAGGCCCATTGGTCTCGATGCTGCGGAGAGTATACCTGCACTGAGAGGAAAAGAGAAAAAGAGAGAGAGAGAGAGGCGAGGGTGCCGTGTGTGGCCCGAAGGTTATCTACCGTTTATCATCTCGCCGCTGCCGCCGACGACGACGACGACGACGACGACGCTTCTTGTCTCGTCTCCGGCCCCTCCGATCAAACAGCCTCGCTAGTCGTTATTTTCATTTCCTTATCGAGGTGGCCCGCCTACTAAGCTCGTTTCTACAGCCCGAATCTCCGCTTACGTTTGTCAATATAATTCAATCATTTCTATTCCTATATATACTCGATTTAGAAATTCATCTACTGCAGATGAAAAGAATTTTTTTTTTTTTGCCACACCTTCAGAGAGAAAAAGGAAAACGGTAAAAGCCGAGTCAGGTACATCCCTGATAGAGATAGTTTTTGTGGCTCCTCTCGCTGACGTGCTAGCTCAAGTGCAAATTCGTCACGGCTTTTAGGAGATCAGCCTAGTGGCTGCTGCTCTGTGTGCGTGTGTGTGGCTGCGAAGAGCCGCGGAGATTTATCCGAAAACTGCCGAATCACGAGCCGCAAGAATTCAGGGGTGCGAACTCCTTCAGTCGAGAACTCAATTACCTGTCCCGTCCGACGATCGACAACAATGTTTACCTTTGCTCTGTGCCTCTTTTTTCTCCAAAAGTCTGCGGCATTGAGCCGCGCGAGTCATCAGTCATTCACGCTGCAACGACCGCACAGCTATATTCTCAGTTTCGCCGAATGATGGATTCGTTCGAATATACCATACGGTCTTCCACAATCGAGGTCGGAACACGCATCACTCGAGGCTTTATTAATTATAGGCTGATTAGCGTTGCCTTGCTCATTTTCCTTATACATCGTACTCTACAAATGTTTGATTGTTTCTACAAAAATTACGAGTGAGAACTAGTATTGACATAGTTCTACTTCATGGGGGAAACCGAGAGGAAAACTCTAATCTAACAGTGAGAGATAACTCAATTTGTTTGCTTTTTTTCCTCACAATTTTCCGAAAGATTCCTCCTTAATTGCTTGACAAACAGTAGCAACAACCGCACTTTACTCGAATCAGTCCGCCGATTTTTGAGAGGCTCACATCGGTACTAATTGGGTCAAAGAAATCGATCCTGCACGCGTGCGAAATGATTCAAGATGCATACGATATTAATATAAGAAGGAACAAGAGACTAAACAAAATATACGCACACAAACAAGCATGCATCATCTTATCAATGAATAAAAATCTCATGTACGCGAGGAGAGAGGATTGTTTGAAATATATGTCGACAAAGTTAAAATTGATGACGTTGAGTCTTGATGATTTACTTTTAAAAGGTTTAATTATTTCAGCTGGGCAGAGCGAGCGAATAAATGATCTGCAACTGAAAGGTGATCGCCTAGACAGCAGATAGGATAGGAGTATATACATATATATTAGCGGAGTTTAGCGAGTGTATTTCGTAGCGGTTGATTTGTGCCGTGGGTAGCTATAGTCGTTGTAGTCAGTCGCGGGAGGGCGAGGGGGAAAGGGTCGCCAATGAAAAGACGCCTGTCTACGTGTGTGACGCTTATCAGAGCTTATTTGCATACGTGTCGCGCGCACACAGTTCGCTCCTTTCACAAAATCAGCGGGGCGCGAAGGAGCCGCGAGCGCACACGCGACAGATTACCGTGTAACCACCAGCGCTATCTTTTCGTCCCCCTCTGACTGTCCTTTTCTTTCTTTCTTTCTTTTTCTTTTTCTGGTGCTCCTCTCGATGAAACGATCGCGAACGAAGGTACGAGTTTTTTTTACGTAAACGATACATTGGCGAAAGGCGAGTCGCCGTCGTCACATCGGCTTTTTCCGTGACGCAGGAGATCGCCCCATTAACGTAACGCTACATGCTTTAAATTTATTTGGCAAAGAAAGTGTGCTTTCGAGCGCTCGTATCCTCGTCCTTGCGGCAATTATAAATGTTTAACAGGCCCGCGCGCCGCGCGAGTGTGGTTTGACATGAAAATTTCACGAGACGATGGATGTAATGCGAGATAATCGCTGAGCGAGTGCCCGAGTAAACTTTCGAATTACACGGCTACTGCGGGGAAAATTTGGCTACAGCAAAAAAACTTCAGATTCACAGATACATTAAAGTTTTTGGAGTATCGTGTGAAAACGGCGCAGTATCTTAGGAGCCGTAGCTAGTATGCGATCGGCAATGAAAAGCGACGTGGGAAAAGACTCGCCAGCGAAATTCCTTTGTAATCCAATATTTTTGGATGAAAGCGCGGAATAGGCGAATAAAAAGCCGGCGATCGGAAAAAAGCAGTAGCAGCAGCGACAGCGCGAGGTGCACATGTGCGGAACAGGCGAAGGAGAGCGAGAGAGAGGGAGCATGCGAAAGAGCACACATGAATATAAACGGAGGGGAGAGGATGTCGCTTGGCTCGGTGTGCTCGCGCCAAAGGCCGGGCGCGGGAAAAGGAGAAATTGCGCGTAATTGGAGCAGCGAGAGCGAGCGAGCGACGCCTTGGTGCTTGTATGCTTGCGGAGCAGAGGGGAGCTGGATTAATTTCGCTGGGCGCAGAAACTTTAGAGCGCTAGTGCACGACGACTGCCTGGGGCCCAGCTGCAGCGACTGCCTCGGGCTCGCAGCTATCACGCGCGCATCACACACGCGACGACCACCACGACATGATATCGATTTTTGCTGCTCCTTTCATTGGCGAAATTACCTTTCCATTGAAGCGAACTGCAGCAGCCGATATATATTCTTTGTATATATCTCGATTCGTACTACTTTGTTGTCCCGCCGCGCTGCTCCGCGCCGAGCGCCAAGCGGTCTATCCGCAGACCTTTTTCTTCCTTCTCCCCTCCTCTCTTTCTTGGCTTTCTCTGCAGTCCAATTTATTTTTCTTTCTATCTATACTTTATACACTCGCTCGCTTCTTTCTTTATCAAATTTTTATTTTTCACAAGGCGAAATATCGTTACGAAAAAAAATATATATATAAAGTTGCAAGATATTCGCCCTCATATCCGTGCTCGCGCGCGATACCCGCACCCGGTCGTTTTTATTTACGACCATAATTACGAATATCAGCGCGCTCATGATCGTTTATTATAACAATTTTTTTTTTGCTTCTTTCAAAACCCACCACCTTTCCATCGCGCGAGATTGTGACAATTCATTAGCATCAGCCAAGTACATCTTAATGATGTAAGAGAAAAAAAAAAGAAGAGCCAAGCCCTTGCACCTCGCAGTAACAATCAATTTTTTGGGTCGCATCGCGGAAGTGGATCGCGTAATAAGCGCGTGCGCGCGCGAGCAGAGTAATTTCGGCGCGATGTCTATCGAGAGAGAGAAGGCTGGCCAATTGAAAAATGACAAAATTACAGAGCTTTTAGAGTATATAGGCAAGCGATAAAGATCAGGAGCGCGTCTGCTGCGCCGCCGCGGGCCAACAAAGAAACGGACTACTTTTTTTCTGTCTGTTGGACTGTGATGGCCCTTTGTGCCGTAAATTCGTGCGAGATTCGCACGAGCCTTCTGGCCAGGGTAACAAACAGGCCTTGAAGTAGCAGCGACATTCTCCGAAAGTTTGTTGAATGAGTAATTGAATATTCGCGGTTATTCCGCGCCGGTTATTATAGCCTGAACGGTTGATTGTTATTGGCGGCTTTGTGTGTGCTTTTTGCTCAATAGCTTGTGCTGATTGAAAAACGAAGACGAGTTGGAATATTAGCGCGGGGAGAGCAGCCGGCCCTTTGCGAGTTGAGACCTCTGGAAGATTCAGTGCATTGTGTGTCGCTCGCGTGCGCGCGCGATAAGCCGCGACGTGTACCTTGCTGGGCCGATCGATGGGCTGTCGCGAGCGAGTCTGCATAGGACACCGATACGAGACCTTTTGTAGGACAAAGACTCCATACGCGCCCGGCTGCAAGTTATAATGGCTCTCAGCAAGCGCAAGTGAGTGTCTGTTTGTATGTGTGCAAGTACATTTACGACTGCGACTATTGATTTCTTGGCCCGCCGCAACACACACAATCTGTCTAGTGCTGCTGCTGCTGCTGCTGCTGCTGCTGCCGCTGACAAACTTATTCGCTCCTTTGTTTTCGCGAGGCAAATGCCAAGGCGCGCATCAGGCACACAATATCCAACATTCGTATATGTATAGCCAAATGAGTCTGGCTGCTACGTCTGCTGCTTGACACTTGATTTATACGCGGAAAGCAATACAAATTTACGAATATATTATCGACGCCAGCGGGGAGGAAGGGGGGGGGGGTGATATAAGCAATTAAAATGGAAAAAGAAAGAATGGAGTACGAGGAGCGCGCTAAAAAGGTTGGCCGCCATTGTATGCAGCGCCGAAAGGAAGCAGTCATTGTCAAGGGCACACTGGCGCAGTTCTTGCTCTCGCTCTTCGTTTTTTTCTTTTTCACTTCGTATACCCGTGTACATTATGGACTTTTTTTCTTGGCGGCGTTGCATAAGCGCATCTCGTTTCAAATGCAAATATCCCACGGCGGGCCAACACTCTCTCGCAGCTCGCAGCGGGCCAGCCGTCTGCGGGGCCTTCTGAAAATTCACCGAGTTTCGAAGCTTATCGCGGTGAACCTCCACTCTCCGCTGCCGATGGCTAATAATGAGTCTCCTTTTTTTCCTTTTCTTTTGCTCGTTCTTTCTCCTTTCACTCGAACGAGCTGAGGACGCGCGTTCGTTATGCAGATTGCCGAACTCGCGAGTTGTGCGCACGCGCCTTGCGTAATTTATCCCACTGTAAAAATACATTATATACATAGAACACTAGAACACCGCGAGAATCGAAGTTGACTTCTGCATATACAGTCATTCGAAAACTCGTGTTATCTCATGTGGAAGGGGCGAAGGAGAGAAGCCGAGTCGTAAATTACTGAGAGCGCAGCAAATGAGGCCTGCGATGCAGTGGCGACAGCGGGCAGGTTGGCGATAAGGAGGGTGCAGGTCGGCTACTTAGTGACCGAGATAACGAGATCGGTATCGAGTGTGGCCGCGCAGCCTCGAGGACAGAAATAAAGAAAAACGAAGCGGGTCTTGATGCGCGGCTCCTTTTCCTTTTGAAAGCTCGAGTTTTACGGCTCGAGGATACTACATATTTTCTCGCTAGAGACCAATATATACAGTGTATTCCTGCCTCGATTGCCTTATAAATTAAGCCTTCTCTGGGCTGGCGACCATCTGTCCGTATATAGCAGCGCTAAAAGCACGAGCAACAAAGTAGAAGCAAGGAAGGGCCATTATCATCGAGACGTGAAAAAATCGGTTAACCGAATCAATGAGACTGGTTGGTGTAAGTGTCAGTCTCGTTAGAGCGCGCTAAATTGAAAAGCCAACCCCTCGTGGAGTTGGCTCGTTACGTAGGTGGTGTACAGCGCAGGCAAGCTCTTCAGGGCTCGCGAGCGAGTCGAGTGTTTTTAAGCGAGGCTCGAGTCTACTCGGGCTAGCGCTAATGTTTCGATTAAACTTATAACGCCTTGCCTGATGGCTAGCAGCAGCAGCAGCAGCTCGATCGCCGCGCTATTTTTGTTTGCCGACTGCGGCGCTCTGTTATTGTTTGCAATCAGTAATTTGTCGTCGTGCAGGCTCGAATGTGCTCCTTGAAAGTGCAGTGCTTTCGCTCGTTAATTGCGTCACTTTGAAAAGTAGTCTTTCGAGCTTTCCAAAGTAAACCTCTTTTTCGAGGACCGATCGTTTATCTCGTAACGATGAATTGTACCGCATGACGCAATTAGTCGCGAGGTGACGGGGAATCACAGCGTTAACAATGCGAAAAAAAAGGGGGGAGGACGGAGTAGAGAAGAAACGAGGCCGGTGAACTTTGGTCTGCGTATCTGTGTGCGCGTGTATGTGTGCAGTGTGGTGTGTCGGATCGTGCGAAATAATGGACAAAAACGGTCAAGGTGCACGGTTATAGGTGCGCGCAGATGGATCGTGCAAAAGAACAAAGCACCAAAAGAAAAGAACTCGTTGCACATGCAGCATCGAGTAAAAGTAGCTGCCGAAAAATTTATACGTAACGTACACACGCGCAGAGAGTGCAGGATATGAGCTCGTCTCTCTCTCTCTCTCTCTCTCTCTCTCTCTCTCTCTTTCTCTTTCTGCCGCTGCTGCTCCTCGATGCAAAAACTGGCGGCTCTCCTTTTTTTTCAGCAACCTTTATTTCGCGCACCCTTCCCTCTCCTCGTCTCGCTCTCTTTCAGACGCGCGCCCAAGCGCACCTTCTCTCTCTCTCTCTCTTTCCTTTTATTCGGCCACGGCGTACATTCGCGGCCCAGGACTCTTCCCTCCTTCTCTCTCTCTCTCTCTCTCTCTCTCTCTCTCTCTCTCTCTCTCTCTCTCGGCGCTTGCCTCCTTTTTTACAACCTTATCCTTTATTCTTTATATTCTTTATCCTTTATCCCTAGGCCCTAGGTAAGATGGAGAGAGAGAGAGAGAGAGAGAGAGAGAGAGAGAGAGAGAAAATGTGTGTACGCACATGCAAGCCAAACGGGCATAATGTGCGTCCTCCTCTCTTTCTCTACTCGACTCAACTGGTTCCTAACCTTGTTCTCTATATGCTTTCTCTTTCGAAAATTCTCTCCTCCTCCTTCCCCCCATTATTCAGCTCTCTATCTATCTTTCTTTCTTTCTCGCTCCGTACAACTACTTTTTTTTTCTCTCCAGCTACCTTTACAACCCTGGCTTGCGGTGTATACATACAGTTCGGTTTGAAAGTATGTACCTATGTTTTTATCGCCAGAATCTCCAACAGCTTCGATGACAAATTTTTTTACCTGCGCTCTTCTCTTTCAATTACTTCTCTCGGTTCCCTCCACGCTCTATCTTTTTATCAACATGTCACGCATTATTTTTGTCACAAGTAGAACAACAACTTGGCGTGAGAATTAGCAAATGAAAGCTCTTTTTTTTTAAAGTCAGAAATATTTGATAAGATTTATCATATGGTTTCAATAAAAAAATTTGCTGAGTGCGTTAGAAGAATTAGCAATTCATTTCTTATTTATTACAGAGAAGACTAAGAAACCGCTCGACGCTATATTTTTGGTGAATTTTTTTGACCAATTAAAAAGTCATTGCAGCCAAGCATCTTCGGTCAAAACCGTTACTTGAAAACCGTTTTTTATGTTGAAAGTTTGACTTTCGCGGCGTTTCAATCGTGAGAATTCGAAACAGCATAAAAAAAAGGATTACTGAAGCAAACATCAACGCATCGTGCAATATATCAGCTTTAAATATAAATTTCATTGAGGAGCACGGTTGAAATTAAAAAATACGCCACTATTTTTATGAAAGAAATTTGGTCAATATCTAATTAAAAAGTATTCAGGTAATTTGAAAAGTCATTGTATAATGAGATGAACATTTATGCAGAGTGCAGAAAAACCTTTTCGATGAAATAAAAATAAGAGAGAGAGAGAGAGAGAGAGAGAGAGAGAGAGAGAGAGAGAGAGAGAGAGAGAGAGAGAGAGAGAGAGAGAGAGAGTTTGGAATGCCAAAATCGTAATCTGCGGTCGGCCAAAGTCGCAATAAAATAATCGAAAGCGAAAAATAAAAAAAAGGCAAGATATCGCAGAGCGCGCGAGGCGAAAAGAAAAAAAAGCAAAATTGAAGAGTCGCTCCACGCGGGAGAGATGAGCGTGTATACTTTTTAAGGGCACTGTATGCGTGTGTGTGCGCGGAGCACACATCTGCGGCTGTGAGTCCGGTCTCCGTTTGGGGCCCATTGAGTGAGAAAGAGAGAGAGAGAGAGAGAGAGAGAGAGAGAGAATGAGAGGGCTGGAATCTCTGGCTGCCATCGTCGCTGCATCCCATATTTAAAAGAGAGTCTAGACCGGCACCTGTTCTTGGCGGCGTGGCGCGGCGGCTGAGCTTGCTTGGGACCGCGTCACTTCTTTTTTCGCACCAGCCTGCGCCTTTGGTACTCTCCTGGTGGGGCCCATAGCGACGCTCTCCCTCTCTCTCTTTCTCCATATTTCTTTCGTCTCCTTCCTCCGGCCAGCAGCTCTCTTATATATACATACAGAATGTGCCACACACGCTACTCTCTTCATGCATGTTCTCGCTCTTCTCGTTCTCTTCATCCCTCTTATCTAATCGAGTTAACGTACTCTCCCACTTAGCCCAATTAGCGGCTTTTCACTTTTCAACAATCAACTGCCAAATACATTTTTTCATTCGCACCTCGTCGATTATTATTATTATCATTATTATTATTATTCAAAACAGCTCTCAACAATTTCAGTTTCTTTTTTTTCTTTTCGAAAATCAATGCAACAAGCGCAATGGTGAGTGCTCGAAAAATCTTTTGTCGCGGCATCAAATTAAAAGCAAGACGAGGCTTGCCAGTAAAATTCACGAGTGACAAATATATAATGGTTCAGTAGGTTCTCGGTCCTCATTATCAAAGTAGTAGCAGTTCAAGCGGGCGGCTTGGCAGCGGCTGCACGCAATAAAGTGCAATAGCGTATAGGCATAGGATGTAGGCATAGGATACAGGTGCACTTGCTCGTTTTCTCCCTCCCGCTGTGCGTCAGTGTGCAAGTGCGCTGTGCTGTGCTGTGCTGTGCTGTGGATCGAGATCTCGCTTGCGGGCTTTTTAATTGGCTAATTAATAAAGCTTCCTAATTACCTGTAGCTGTAGCTCTTTTTTTTCAAACGCGGCTCGTTACATTATACGCGCGAGGCGTGCGCGCAGCGGCCGCGCCTCGTTGCCCCCCCTCGTTGTCTGTCTGTGTGCGTGTGTGTGCGTAGGTATCTGCGAACGCAACCGTCAGTTTTGAACATATACAGCTGTATTATACTGTCTCTTTCTATGCGTGTGCGCTTTTGCACTTGTAGGTGAGCACGTAATGAGCTATCTTGCGGCTATTTAAAGCCAGTCCACACATTTTGCCTTTGACAGCGCGGACACACACACACACACACACACACACACACACACACACACACACACACACACACACACGCGCGCGTATAACGTACACGCAGCTGCGATCCCGAATCTCAAGGCGATGATATGCTTATGATTGATTTATGCCCCACTGTGTTCACAGCTAACTACGAGGGGGTTGTCGTTGCGCTCTCGCGCGCGAGGGGAAATTCAGCACTTGCTTCGCTTGTCTAATTATCATCGCGCCGATGAAACTCTGTACTCAAATATACATCTCTATATATATGTGTGCCACGAATGTAGTTTCTTTTCGTTTAATTTTGACGAGAGATCCGAGGAATAAAAAGGAAAAAAAAGAGACCAGTTACCAGTCGCTGCATCAATTATGTTATCGTCCCGTGTAATCACGAAGGCGTGCGTTCGCGCGATCGTGACGACTACATAACGAGCATGCTATATATATACTTTCAGGTGAATACGACATTGTTTCACAAAGAATGCTATCAGCGGCTAGCAAGACTTGAATTTGGTTTGGCTTAGACACTCGGTTTTTTTTTTTTCGTCTCAGCGGTTCCAGCGTAACGGGAAGTGAAATCGCAACCTTCAATTACAAATCATTCGAGGATGGGCGATGAATTATTCCGCGTGGCCGTGGAGCTAAGACAGAATGCCCAAGTACTTGAGAAAAAAATATAGCTAGCACGTGCCGCGCGCGCGGCTAGCGTGAGATGACGGCAATGAAGTACAGCAAAGAGTTCATTAGAGCCCTATACTCGCTGCCCCCCCCCTCCCCCTTCCCTCTCTCATCTAATCTTTCTTCAAGGCATTATAGAAATTAGCATAAGAACGTGTGTGGTTTGCCGAGAATTGTCGAATCGGTAATGGTCGCGCGAGAGTAGCTAATTAAAGGTGGAAGCTCGCGCTATACGCGGGGCTAACGAGAAACGGGCCGGTGTGTGTGTGTGTGTTTTTTTATCTTTTCTTTTTTTGTTGTTGCTGCGTTGTTCAACGCTGCCGGTTAGTGAGTGCGGCCGCGATTTATCGGGCAAGCAACTCTGACAAAGGGACCGCTACTGCACACACAGCGCAAGCTTTAAAGCAGATGCGCCGACGATTCGATTATTAGTTGGAGTCGGCTAATTGCCGTGACTGCACGCCTTTTCACGACTGGCTGCTTGTACAGCTCGCTACTCGCGTGGCTTCGTATACCTATGTAAACTCAGATTTTTCGCTTCGGATTTTCCAATTTTCCCCAGTCGAATGTATTATAACGAGGTTGCGAGTCCAACTTCATATACAATTATATACTATCTCGCTCGGCAGCTGTTTCAATATTTGGCTATATCACATTATATTCTGTGGCTAGACGGCATAATCGCTTAAGTCGATTTTTAACAAAATTGAGTTAACGACGGATTCTTTATACTGTTTAAGTACCCCTTTTTACAGATATCATATGCAGGATAGTCCAAAATTAATTTAAACTTCCCAAAAATCGCGATGCATAATGACTTAAGTCAATTTCGCAAAAATCGTACACCGCATAACAACTTGAGTCGACAAAAGTTCTCATTAAACTCAGTCCATTCATTCAATTCAAGTTCCTTATATCAGAATAAATTGAATAATAATAGTATTATACGGTAGTAATTTTATATCAATCCATTTAGACTTTTTCCGACTTAAGTCGTTATGCCGTGTACGATTTTTACGTTATTAAATCCAGGAAAAATTCGGATTAAATATCAGCAAATCTACAGTACACCGCCATATGTAAAAGATGAAATTCTCATATATCAAATATACTAAAAAAATTCGGTTATACGCGTGAAATCGTGAAAAATGCATAATCGCTTAACTCGTTTAACCCGGCATAACAATTTAACTCGACTGCAGGGTCCAAAATATCAGCATAGGCAAATGTTTCATAAATAGTGTGATACACCTTTCGAAAGGGTCTCAACACTAGATCTATTCCACCCAATACCAAATTTCAAAAGTAATTTGCCGATCTT
>JAWWMK010018877.1:0-19017 GCA_035047105.1 Galeopsomyia nigrocyanea | reverse complement strand
TCTCTCTCTCTCTCTCTCTCTCTCTCTCTCTCTCTCTCTCTCTCTCTCTCTCTCTCTCTCTCTCTCTCTCTCGACCCCGGCATCAAGATTAACAGCACGTATAATACGCAAAGAGACTTTCAATTCTCGTACACTAGGGCAGCTGGGCGCGTCATTTTTTTATTCTTCAAAACGGATCCGTTACGTTATACACTGCTCTGCAGATCAGATCCCATCGGATATCTATCGTACAAAAGTAGACCAACGCTGATTTCTCTCTCTCTCTCTCTCTCTCTCTCTCTCTCTCTCTCTCTCCCTTTCGCGAACGGAAACAAATCCGTGACGCAACAGATCCTTGGACTCGCAACGGGCCTATATACCAATCGATCTATCGTGCCATGGGTTTCTTTTAGTGGCAGCCTATAAGACGCGATCATAATAATGAATTGGCGAGTGATTTGAAAAAAAAATCGCAATGAGTAATGATATAGAGGGAGCGAGACAATGCAATAGCAGCGATGTTTATCTCGTAATTATTACTACAAATAGGAGCTGCTGACCGTTAAAGGATAATCTTGTCTGATTGCTTATTTGCTCTCGGTAAGCGCGAGCGCGTGCGACTGTGAGAATCGGCTACTAAGGAAACCAAATAGAGACGGAGAAAAGAGAGCTCATTAAATCAAATCGAAAATGGAAAGAACGATTTTAACATCGATATAATGACGCCGCTGATTGCCTGAAGGTTAAATGCACGGGGACTGTCGAAAAGGAAAGAAAAAAAATTCATTGATTCTCGCGGGTTGCTGCAATCGACGAGAGGAAGTTTGCAAACAATGAGCGCTCATTAAGGGAATTACTTTCTGTTTACGAGCGAGATCGCTATGATGTGCGGGATCGAAATGCATGAATTATGATTTTTCGAGCATATATAAATCGTTCGAGCGAAAATATTAAGATTGATTTATAACGATACACGCAACACTTTAATAAATCTATATATTTCACAAGATTATCTCGTTCAAATAAATATTTTGCAGCGAGCTGCTAATGACGACTGTAAAAAAAAAAACAGCGCGAACGTTCGTCGATTGACACGATATATTTTTTCGTCTCGAAAATAAGTAAAAAAGAAAAAAGTAGTCACACGAGCGCGAAAGTTTAAAAAAAAACTACGCATTGTTATCCCTAGACGCAAAAGAGTAACCGACTGCGACACGAAAGAACGACAAGCTCACCAAAAGCTCATCGATCACCTGCCAACGCACCGAAAAGGGAGGGAAAAGAAAAAAACTATCGCAATGTCTGCAAGAAAAAGCTTCACGCACGTGTGAGCTTTGCTCTAATGTTGACAATCAGTATAGCTACCATCCAATGTCAATCTATCTCGAATACACCTAAAGACGCTGCGCAGCGCGAGTGTTTTTTGACAGACAGACGTATAGACCCAAGGAAGTTTTTTGCCGTTTCAAAAAACCAAATTTTTATTAATCGGATTCTTGTTTACTTTCTCACGCTCTCAAACATTGTTTGCCTCACGCGTGAAAGAAAAAAAAAGCATCGACGGCCGTCGGAAAATTTGGAGTTTCGCGAGAGATATATTCTCCCACCTTGAAAGACTGTTATTTCGCAATGATCCAAAGCCATAGAGCGAGAGAGAGACAGAGAAAGAGAGAGAATGGGAAAATGATATCTGGGATGAGATCAGCAAAAGAGAGAGAGAGAAAGAGAAAAAAGTGAGTGTCTCTCTCGAAGTGAAGGAGACGCGATCGATAAGAGCACACACTATTCCTGACTGCTGCTCTTTCGACCGTTTCTCACTCTAATCTGATTTTCAACAATAGCCGGAATTGCAAAGGTTTCGACCTTGCCTCTCGTGCATCGACGCGCCGCTCTTGCGCGTATTTCGTCAGACGCGCCGCGATCAGATTACACGCGTAAAGTTTAGCTGCTCCGGTGGGTGTTACACAGCAGCAGCAGCGAGCAGATTGCGCGGGTGAGAGACAGGAGAACACAGTAAAAAATTTTACTCATTTTCGGGACAAAAAAAGTAAAAAGGTACTCAAAATAAGTAAAAAGTTACTCAAAATGAGAAACCGGATACTCATTTTGAGTAACTTTTTACTTGTTTTGTCCCGAAAATGAGTAACATTTTTTACTGTGAAGAGTATTATAGTAAAAAGAAATATCTTGTGACTATTACCTCCTCGATCTTTCCACTTGTCTGGTTCTGGAAATTGGCCTTCTGCTTGGGCATGTCCACAAAACGATGGACGACCCGTAAAGGACCTTTCACCTCGCTTGCCATACCGCTCGACCATAGATTCTGAAAATTATAAAATTAAATAACGACGTTAATTGTTGTCAATTGCGAGATTTTTTTGGGAAAAAACAATGAGGTTCTTGTGTAATTTTATGGTCTGCTGCTCGGATACCGCTAATAATGTGGCGACTTATGAGATATGAGTATGTTTTCGCGTAGACGGAAAAATGATCTGCTGCAAATAATAACGTCATTAGCTTAGTTCTTTTATTGTCCAGTAATCGACCACAAATCAATCCGCTCATCGTCGCATCAACGATGAAATCAAGAAAACAATATCGATGTCAGTTTCGTTTTTCAATGACTCTTTATATAATGGAAAAAAAAATATCTCAAAGTCACACGCGTTTCCAACAATTTCCTTTTTCACAATTACACATAAGTATCCGCTGCTATATGCAGAGCAGATAATGCGCACGTTTTAGCGTAATCATGTACCTCGCTTTACATTCGCTTTAACGCATGAAGAAAAAGAAACTCTCGCGCTGGCTTTATAAACAAAATAAACAATAGATAATATTCCACGATTTCTCAATCAAATTTGCTTTATCACTTTAGCATTTTTTTTTGTCCTCTCGACAAGTAAGGTGTACACACGTAGTATATATAATATATTTCGAAACAATTGGCGTGCGATCGGCGCGAGAACATACATAAATAATGCAGTGAGAAAAACACGATATATCGGGTGGCGGAATGAAGAGAAGAAAAAAAAAGTTGGAGAAAGAGAACGACGCCCACGTCGATAGACGACTAATTTTATCGGACTACTCCCCGCAGCGAGGCGAGGGTGGCGCACGTACAGCACGCAAGATCGTGTGCCACGACCAATTAGTATCGGACCGTCGCGATCGACGAAATAAAATACGGGCTGCTGCTTTGACGCAAGAGACTTTGAGGATTTGCATGCGGGAAGAGTTGTGTGTTGCTGTTGCTGCTGCATTTATCGCATGTGCCGATTAGACAAATGGAAAGTAGCTGCAACTGTGTGCGCAGTTTTGTTTTTCCTTTCAGATAAAGTAAAGTAGTACGAATTTATGAATGGGTGGATATGAATGGAGTGTACTGAACATACATCGACATACACATGTTTTTTCCTCTTTTGTTCTTTTTTTTGTGATTTTAAGTCTGCGTATATAAGAAAAAATACCGTATTTTCACACTGTAGCGAAAATTGACAAAGTAGGTCAAAGAATAGCTTCAATTAGAATTGCAGTACTGACTCGAATATTTTTGTTTCACAAAGTATCTAAAGCCATTTCCAATACTATCAGTAAAGCATTGCCAACGATTCTAATAGGATTAAGGAATAAAAGATGAGCAGTAAAAGAGTCGGTAATCCTGTAGACGTATATCGAATTTTTTTGAAGATGATAAGATTAAAGCTGACCGTCTGTATATACCGTATAACGACTTTTTCTATTTTTTTTTTTTTTTTTGAATTTATATGTACCTATGTAAATTTGTAAATTTACAGCGAAGCTTATAGTCTGATAAAAACTTTAATAAGAAAAAGCTTTCAAAGTTTAAATAAAAAAGCAGTCTTTTGATAAATAAACCATCGCGTTGCGGTCGATATATATAAAAAAGAAGCCCACTAAATATAAAGTCGGCGACGAGATAAAAGTAGGTATACAAGTACTGCGCTTAATTCCCGGGGCGAAGTGGGGAAAGTAAAAAAAAAAAAAAAAAACGCGGCGTAGGAACGGTGTTTACTGCACATCGATCTCCCGTGAGAAATAAAAGTTCTTCGCCAACAAAAGTGAAATATGCGCCGCCACGTCGTCTAAAGTAATTTCATCGGCGCACTAGTAGGGTAAACAGGCAACATCACCGTGTCGGCTACATACTAATCGATCGACTGGAAAAAAAAAAAGGAAAAGAGCAACATCCTCCCCGCCTCAATACTCGATAATGACCCGCGCGCATCAGCGATTAAAGTTGCACACCACTGTGCAGTCGAATGAAAATCCGATGATGTAGTCGTTCTATTGTTAAACCGCGTATACACGCAGCTTTGCGTTATATACAAATTACGTGGCTCTGTTGTTTATTCATATGTGATTTCTGCATTATTCATGTGTTTCGTTTTTCTTTTTCCGTAGCGGAATGTCATAACTGCCATGTATATTCTTTGATTATCGCGAGGACGAGATATACATCGCGCTATACGAAAACAAAACAAAATGGAAACGACCTTTTACAATGAAAATGCTCGTTACCATTACAACTGGAGCGCGGCGCGTAAATCAAACTTGCGAAATGAGAAAATAAAATGTAGGGAAAATGAAAACAAAGGACAAATTGAAATTTGAACGATCTATTTTCGCGTTGCAGCGTAACGCATTTACTCATCATCATAACTTTTACTAAATACGCGGTGGCGCGGTGGCATACTTATAGCTCCCTTCGATCCGGCAAAAAAGTCGTCGAGCATGCAAGCGCACACACGTAGCACGCATACGTTCAGGCGCACCACGTTTTAAACGACACAGCGCGCGCATTCTCGTCGCGCGTGAATCTATTTTGCAAGCGACGACGGCGGCGCTAATATCCGCACGGCTAGGCAGAAGAGGCAGCCAGTACGGGTAATTCTCTTTTATTCACGTCGGAAATTAAATGTGCTATAGCGGCTCTCTCGAGCCTTCGCGCTCACTCTTATTTTTAATTCTCAATGAAGAAAGTCTCTTTTAATCAAAGAAGCCGCCCGTCGGCGCCACGGTATAATACTATTCTTCTTTTTCATTAAGCCTTTGTAAATGAAATCTGATGCTTTTTTTTCTTCTTTACAATGAATTCTTGAGAAAGAATTGAATGAGAATTGAATCAATTATCATTTTTTCAATTGTGATAGTAAAATAGCGATTTTCAACGTTGTCCGTTCGTCAAATATAAATAAAGCGAGAAATGCGATTTTTAAATTTCAATTTCCCTTTCCATTCATTCGAATTCAAATTAGTTTTCGAAAAAGGCAGGCATAAAGAACTTTACGTCGATAACTCGCGGAGAAACGGGAATGCTGGTACGTGATTTGGAAAGTTTATATTACCAAGGAGCAAATAGTTGCGTTATGCACCGAAAAATCTCGCATATATGTATATTATTCGCGTAACGCACTTAGACGCGCGCCAAGTGACACAATATTGCTCGCGAGAAACTTTCGTGCTTCCGTGCGCGAGGGCCAAAAACGCGTATACGCGGAAAGAGCATTTTGCAAGAACCGCGTATACTTCGTAAGCATGTGTGCGGAAATTCCTCGAGTGATCTCTGATGCGAAAGACATTTTCTTTTTTTTTTTTTTTGCTTTGCGACACATTGTTGAGGATATCTTTTCGTATTGCACTTTCGGTTTTGCTCTGATGGGTTGTAATTTATGACTGTCATCAGCGTTTTGTCGTCGTACTTTGAAAAGTTTAATTTTGGGAAGTTTCTCCTAGTTGTTTCGATTGAGTCACATAACAGTGATTGTTGACTTGGTTGCCTTCAAAAGAAATTTAAATGAGCTGCGATTGAGTTTGCCACGGGATTTGCAATTAATACTGTTAACTGGACTCTGAACTTAATAATCATACAAATCTTCAACTTACTTTTTTTTCAATTATGTGAAACGTGAAACATAAATGAATTTTATTTCTTTTCAAATGTGATATTGAAACAGAAACTCCAAACCGTAATTGATTCTTTCAAACTATAATATCGTTACGAGTCTCATATTGTCATATTATACAAGAAATGCTGGTTAAAAAATTATTAAACCGTGGTCACAGAATAAACTATCTACTTGATTTTTCCACAGAGGCACAGAATCAGCCTCCACTACAATCCAGTGTGACGAGAAATAAGATCCTGGCAAGTCGCATAATAAATGTGGTTTGTCAGAACAAGCTGTAGTGTTTTGTACGATAAATGAGAACATTAGTCGCGAGTGTGAAAACAGAAAACATATGTTGATCTTTAAACGAGAAAATAGAATATCTTTCAAAGGATTATTTATGGAAATGTTTGAATTAACAGAAAGAATGTTATATTCAAAATTACTTTGGTTAATTATCGTGATCACACTCTTTTATTTATATCTAAAAATAAAAGTTTACTCGTACTGGCAAAGAAAAGGAATACCTCATGATGATTTCACCGTGCTCACTGGCATTTTTGGTGTAGACTTCTTTACAAAAAAAATTACTTTGGGTAATTATTATTATATACTCATGCAACTAATAAATGTTCATTCACTATTTTTCAAAATACATCATAATTACAGTTATAGCTCAGTATACTCTGATAAATAGCTGCATTAGTTTTCATACCCGTGCTACCCTTATGATTTATCATATCATTAATTTCGAATAAAGAAAAATATCCCAGATGTACAATTCATAATAATTATTTTTCCACGCAATACACAAAGGTAATGTGATGAAAAGAAGTTACGAAAAATTTAAAAAGTACCCTTTTCACGGGTTGTACATGTTCCACAATCCTGTATTGATGATCAATGATCCTGAGCTTGTAAAAAATGTACTAGTGAAAGATTTTACATATTTCTGTGATCGAGGCCTGTATTCAAATCACAAATTTGATCCATTGAGTGCACACATATTCTTATTGAACGGAGATACCTGGAGAACTATACGAGCTAAATTGTCACCATCTTTCACTTCTGGAAAGCTCAAACAAATGTTTCCTACTTTGAAAAGTATTGCAGATGAGATGATTAGAGTAGCAGATGAAAATTTATTGGAAACTGATAATCTTGAACTCAAAGATCTTATTGCTAGGTACGTATTTTAAATAGAATTGTTACTTCAGATTTACATTAAGCATTAAGTTGTTTGCATAATTTTTTATGCAAATCCTACCTGGTTTGCATTAAAGGCTCAAACTACATGCTATCCATATATATTTATTCATATTTTTATTTTATTTTGAATTTGAATAAAAAGTAGTTAACCCATCTTATTCAACGCAACGTCACATAAGCTTCTGATATCCGAAATTTCATCATTAAATAAAATAAATAACTTGAATCATATATACAACTCAATTACAGATATACTACAGATACGATTTTCAATTTAGCTTTCGGTTTGGACAGTAACTGCCTTAAGAATCCCGAAAATATATTCCGTCATTATGGTCAATTGCTTGCCGAAAACAGCATAATCCGAACTGCTGTAGGATTTTTTGCCCCCTCTGTTTTAGATTTTTTCAGGATACCTTTAATTAATCCTCGAATCACATCATTTTTTGTACAACTATTTCAAGACACGGTTGACCAAAGGAGATCAGGGAATATCAACAAAAAAGATTTTCTGGGCTCTCTTATGGATCTTATGGATTATGAACAAGTAATAACTGAAGATATGGTAGACTCCATAAATGGAATAAGTGCAGGTGATCGTTGCATTATTTATGAAGAACAAAGTACATAGTATAACTATGGATAAATAAATTTCATGAAAAACTTGCAGAAGTGATTGCAAGACGACTCGAACCTTTGGAAGCCATCGCCCAAGCCATTGTATTTTTCTTGGCTGGGTTTGAAACTTCGTCTTCAATAGCTACACACTGCATTTATGAACTAGCTCTGAATCCTGATGTACAGGATAAGCTACATGGAGAAATTTTTGATTTATACAAAAATGGCAATGAATTGACTTATGAAGATTTAATGCAACTGGAATATCTTGACATGACTTTTCACGGTAAATTTTTAAATACTCGTATTACATTTAAAATACTCACGATACTAGTGTAATTTTACATGTTGTCATTGTAGAAGCAATGCGCAAACACCCATCTGTTCCATTTTTGAATAGAGTTTGTGTCAGTGACTATAAAGTTCCAAACTCGAACTTTATTATTGAAAAAGGTACACGCATAGTAATATCGGTTTCTGGTCTCCACGACAATGAGGATCTTTACTTTGATTCACAAAAGTTTGAACCAATGAGATTTAGTAAAGGAAACATCGCTAACAAAAATCCTTCTTCTTATTTGCCCTTTGGTCTAGGTCCAAGAAGTTGTATAAGTAAATTAATATTTATTCACAATGAATGAACATTTAAAATAAACTTTTAAAATATTCCTTTTGTTTACAGGTAAGGGTCTAGGAAAACTGCAAACTAAAATGGTTCTATTTCACTTATTATTGCACTATAAATTCTCAGTATGTGATAAAACGCCTGTAAAAGCTGAGTATGCGACAGAATCCATATTTCAGGCACCTAAAAATGGCATTCATCTAAAAGTTGATAAACGAAAACTGTGATTGCTTTATAATAACTTACGTACCTGTTTTAAAATTTATATTTGATGCTTTTAGACATTGAATAATGTATTTATTTAAAAAATGTATGTAAAAAAATATCAACCTATCCCAATCTAATGGAAATTTAATTTATGAATAAATTCATATAGTAGTACAGTAATAACATAATGTAAAATAATAGTACAACGGTAGAATTTTTTTTTGTAACAATGTATTTTTTTCTGAAAAAAAGCAAAAATCATTGCACAACTTATACAACATCAGTCAGGATAATCCAGAAAGGTAAACAAAGAACGCGACTTGAGAGCTCAGTGACTTCGAATCGATAATGTAACCGCGTTCACGTAACGTAGCGAACCTTCTCATGGCCAAACCTCACCTGCATCTGCCTCGATCTCTCGTAAGTACAAATACCAATACAAATGGAAACGCCGAGTTCGCTAAAGCTGAATCAATCGGACGGTAAGATCCAATTCAAAGGTCTCACTGCTGCTCCTGCGCGCGACTCACGGCGTTTTGATAAGAAGCCGAGATAAATTAACGAAGAAAACAACTCGTACATATCCCAAGGATATACTTTTATTCACCACCGCTGCACTGGAATTTTCCTATTGATTATATATATATTTTTTTTTCTTTCTAATTTTTGCGATCGTGTCTATCTCGGCAAACGTTATTTATTCGCGATTTATTTTCTCGATAAACAGCCTCTAAGTAATTGAAAATCACAATTAAGATGTAAATAATATTGCTGCCTGTCCGAGATAAGTTCGTAAATCAAAAATTTTTCGCAACGAATCAATAAAAGTCAAAGTGAAAAGGAAAAAAAAAATTAAACCACGCTATTTTCATTAATTACGCTAGAGCGAGCTAAAACAAAAAGTAGACGCGGCAATTTTCACAAGGAGAAATGTGACGGCTTGCCTAAATTACCTCAATTAATGTCAAGCGTAAAGGATAGTTAAAAGCCCGCGAACATAGCATTAGACGTAAAATCTGTGTAGCCGCGGTCGTTAAACACTTAATCCTTTGCGTGTGTACGTGTGTGTGTGTGTGAAGCGTGTGCAATACATTTTCTCTCTTTCTCTTTTTCACCCACGAGCTAAATATATGTGTTAACTAAAAGACGGAGAGAGAGAAAGAGCATCATGTCGTTGGTACGCAAAAAAAGAAGGAAAAGAGGAAAAAAAAATTTTTTTTACTCGCAAGAAATAGCGCGGTTGCGCCAACAACGCAACACACACACACACACACAAACACAAACACGCACACATGTACATTGTATAGCATACATATACATATATATATATATATATATGCGGTATCATATATGGAAGTTTTTCGGGGCGCCCCGCAATGCATCTCGTCGATCTTGTCCCGCGCTTATTACGTATATAAGAGTTCGCCGCACGAGCGAAAGTGAAATGCACATTCGCGTATGTGTCTGAAGGGGGAGAGTTTCGACACGTGTGCACAACCGCGCGCGAGCAAACGAACGATGCTCCTTTTTCGACGACGACTAAGTACCAACTCGTTTTTCTTCCGCGCGCTTATACTCTCGCGACTTTGCATAGGTATGCGAGTTCGTATGAATTGACTGGATTTGAATTCGCTAGAGTGAAACGTCATCGCTACGTGTCTTAACGAGGCCTGAACGCGAAAAAAATTCTCGATTGTAACGCACCGAGGAGAATATACGAAATGTTGCCCGATGAACTTTTTCAAAGTGAAAATCCATGGGAACTATCGCGAACATTTTAGAACTTAGTATGCTTATTACCGGCACGAATTAAAACGGTTCACTCTCGTGTCATAACTGATTTGACTGCTGTTATGTAAAGTTTGCAAATCGGGGCTCTCCTCGCGCGGATTATTCTCGTTTTAGCCATATAGTGCGGATGTTATTTGCGGCCGTTTTTACGTCATCGATTTCATTCATCGACAAATTTCTATTCAGGCACGATTTTTTTTTCTCTCCCTAATCTCTTCGTTCTCCCTAATCGTTTACTTATATGTATAAGTCCGAATTTTTTTCTTTCTTTGGTATTTATATTTACTGATCGTTTAAAAAATGTACCTTCGATATAACAATTCACCAAATAAATGAGTTATTTACCCTCCAGGAGCTTATTTTCAGCTTGACGTCATATGTATAGGGTCAAGTGACAGAACAACAGACCATAATGTAATCAAAACAAATACTAATAAAGTAGCGAGTGAATATTTGCATGAAAATAATAAAGCTAATCTACGAATTGACAATTGATGAAATATTTTCCATTATTCTAAAAGATTGCGCGTTATTTACTGCTTTCGTCGAGTATTTGATCAAAGCTTTTGTGAGCTTTTCTTAGCCTCGCGCGTATATGCTATACAAAAGAAACTTGTTTATTTGACTTAAGGATTAATTGATATCGATACAGCACGGTCCATGTGAATTTTTCAATATAGAATATCAGATAAATCAAATCTTTAGTTAATCAAGCTAATTGATCATCTACGGTACATACATACTTGAATTGAAAAGTACTAAAGATAAGATCAGATAAGCTCCTCTTTATTCACCATAAGGAAAAATTACAAAAAACGTATATATGTATATATACAAGATTGTACAAAATTGAATAATTTGGCAATAATTGCACATAGACGAATGGCTAAAACGAAGATACTATAGCAGATTTAAATTTGGGTCAAGGACCCATCACAATAATACATATCATTGGAATACATATCACGCTTACTTTTCCTACAAGTCATTTCAAATATTCCGATGTAGCATATTGCAAGTAATGGATTTTCCAGATCCATTAGAAAAAGCAAGATCTTTATCGAACGTCTTCGCGGCATCTCAGAAAATAATTTCACCCGGTAAGCTTATTATCTCGGCTCTAAAAATATATCTTCATATTTACATTTTCTCCCCCTCGAGCTAAAAAGTGTATACTCATGTATCGGCGGGGATCTCGTTCGACGAAAAAAAAAAGAAAAAGAAAAAGAAATTGAAGTCCCTGAACTGCTTAGCAAACAATCTATCGATTCCATGCCTCAATCGCTAAACGTGGCCTATCCTGGGAAAAAAAAACAACCTTCCGAGATTGTACGTTGACGTAGGCGGCTGTAATCATCCTTCGAAAGGAGCACTTTTATCTTTGGCGCGCATAAATCCTAATCGTTTAGTGCACTCCGAAAGACACTGCTCCAATATAATTGCTTGTATCGGACTGGGAGTTAACGGGAAATTCAGTTCACACGAGATCAAAGCTTGGCGTATCCCCAACATTATTGTGTTGAACTATGCGTTGGCAATGTATAATGTTTGAAAAGGTTTCGAAGACTCTTGCAAAGTTTTTATGACGAAATAATGTTGAATTTTTGCGGGGCTGTAACAAAGTTTCTTACGCAAATTCCAAACGTAAATTTCATTCGAAGTAAAACTTTTGGTGGGTGTATTATGCGAAAACGTGCAAAAATGAAACCTTCGGGAATCTGATATTATTTTGCAGTAAAAAAACTTTTCCACCCCCTTCGCGTTAATTGGATAAACTTTTAATTGAAACTTTTATCATTAAAATACAAGCTCGTCATGACCTTTATCTTCTTCGACCATTAGTAAAATAAAAATCTATATTTAGACTTTTGAAAAAAGCTTCCAATTAGAAAGAACATAATCGCATAGTCGAAACTATCACATGAAAAACAAAGTTCTAGCACAATTCTGAACGACAATATTCAATTAAAAATAATGATTTTGCGTTTTGAAATCGACAATTTTTTTCGAGATCGGTTATCCTTAAAAGCGTTAACAAAACAAAGACTGCGAATATCAATATCCCCCGTGGGATCGATTGATAAATCAGCGTCGATCTGTATCGTCAAGAAAAATAAGCGAATATCTGCGGCGGCATGCCGTGGCCCACTTGTGTCAATATAATATACATGCACGTGCGCACGAAAGGTCACGATTGACACAGCTCCAGAGGATAATTGGTGCTAGGTATATGTACACGCTCCAGGATCTCGTACTTAACGAAGGAATAATCGTCGAAAAAGGAGCATCTTCGATCAGCACATATAACGCTCGTGTTGTTGTTGTTGTTTTTGCTGCTGCTGTGTGTTCGCTATTATGATTATTGTCGGAATGCAGCTTGTTCGTGCATGAATTTCGAAAGAGGCCAACGTAAGAAAGGTACGGCGGCAGTTGGCGAACGTGCAGATTGATTACTCTTCGGCCTCGATGAAGACTGAACTCAAAAAGTTTCGTTAATTGAAATGCTTGTTCGAGCGATGATGCGTTTTATATATGAAGTGACTGTGAAAATGAGCTTTTAGGATATTAAATTTTTTTAGAAATGTGACATTTTTCTGATGAGTTTCAGTGCGAGCTTTCATATTTACGAAAGCTCTTTTTGTAAAGTTGAAATTAAATGCACTGATTAGTACATTCTTGTCGGGAGGTGTAATGCTTTTCAACAACCACTGAGATTGCTATTCTCTCGACTTTTCTATCATATTCTAATACTACATAGAAAGGGCACAACAACTTTTGTTGGAATTCTTCTTTGCCCTCGGAAATGATGAAATTCCTCAATAAGGATTTTCTCATGCATAATCCTATTAGTAAATAGGATTATGCATGAGAATAAAGCAAATCTAGTGAATAATTTAACAGACTTATGCGCGAAAAGCCTGTAAAAATTAGCTGCGAATATTTTATGTGGAATTAAATATTTCTAAATTAATATTCATTAATCTAAAATATATAGCGAATTTGAAAAGTCCGCTTAGCAAGTCCAAAAAAGTTTGTTTTTATTTTAGATAAAATTGATAGACAAAAGATTTAAAAATACATGAACTGTAGAGGAAGGAAGCAATAAAAAATTCACGAATATTGATTGCTGTGAAAAACTAAAGTTTTGAAAATATTTAATGACAAATATTGTGTAATATTAAAAAAATATTACATGTTACAATAATTGTGAAAATTCTTAATGATATACATATTCAACGTTTATTTGGAAATGGATAATATTTGGAAACGTCTTTACGTTACTTTTTCTCTCGACAATACATCTGGGAATAGTAAGAAAAACTCGTCCGTTGGACGTGTTCGAACCCATTCAGTTGTATTTACTGATGCATTCGACGTCCCTAGACTTTCACGCGTCCCGTTGAATTTACTCTTTTTAAACTAAATTTACTCAAGAGCACCGAGTAAATCGAACAAACAAACAGAGATGTATCGGCGCGCGGGCGCTGTGAAAATTCACCTCTCCGACCTTCGACAAGCGGAAACCTTTTCTCATTTCACGGTAGATCGCGGCTGAAGGATTGAGACTCATTATCGACGAAAACGTGAGATCACATTCCGTATCTTTGTATTTTCATCTTGTGTCTCTGTTTTTTTCTTCATTAGATTGTCCATCGTGACCTTTCAAATAAATCGACGCTACGAAAATCAACGCCTACTCGAAACAATTAAAATATACCGAAGTAATTCGATTTTATCGCCACCCGATTGTTTGAATAAATCTTTTTAATCGTTCGGCTACGCTGCGGCTTTCAATTGAAATCACCTGATAGATGTGCTCTTTTCTATTGTTATTTTCAAAATAGAATATAATTTTGTTTGTTCAAATTTTATTGAATTTTTTTGAATTACTCAGGCAAATTTTTTCAAGCGCTTTGCTCAAATATTGATGTTGACCTAATTCTATACGAAAATATCGAACAACAACATTTTCTGGAATGTCATTTTGATGCGAATATTTTTATCGAATATTTATCTTTTTAGCCTTTCAATCTTTCTATTTTTAATATGCAAAATCTAAAAAATAACTAAAAAGAAAATGGAAAAAAATCTCTACTATTTTTTTTGTCCCAAAGCTGAAAATCGAACTACAGTATTCTCGTTGCAACAGATATCACCTTCAGTGGCTTTAGGACAAAAAAAAATTCTGCAGAATCACCCAAGCGCAAAAAAAGAGACTCCTGAAATCCTCGCTTTGAGCGATTTCATCTCGATAATCCTCACGAGCTTTCCGTTCGAGCGGGCTTAAAAATTTCGCGAAGGTCGCGTTCACGTACTGACGCAATGATAAAACGTCGAGCTACGTTCCTGCACACGCTGAACTGAAATTGAAAAATTTTATCTCACGAGACAAATCAGGCGGTAATTGCTTTACTATAATTTCATTTATTTTGTTTTATCAGTGTTACATTTATTAATGATTGTGTGAAAATTTTTCATTATATACAGTTTCGAACATATTCTCCCTTGAAATCATCTTTCGAGAAAGAACAGTCACAATAAATTTGTTAACCGAGTGGATAAAATTTTATAATTCATGCGGACGCTGAACTAGGAACTGTCAAGTGTCAAAGGGAATAAATAATTGTCATTTAACGTATTCTCTGATTAAAAGGCGTTTCCGAAACATTTAAATGTGCTCTTCCCAATCAAACTTTTATACTCCCCCATGAATTTACATGGAAGTTGTGTCTTTTCGTTCCAGTAAGAATCATATATCACTGATAAAGGAAGACTGATGGCAGACAAGGGAATCAATTTCTTTGTTTTATACCCTCTTCTCTTTCGTGTACCCCTCAATTCATCAAATACAGGAAGAACAAGAAACAAAGCTGAGCATCGCGAAGAACTTTCAAACAGTGCCAATTTTCGGCTTTTTTTATCGACAAAATTCAACTGAAATATGTTGCTTTACACACAGAACAATTTGCGATACATTCCAAAGAATTTGAATTGTTAATTTTCAAAGAAAGAATATTATATAAGCATTACAAAACCGTATGATTAATTTATTATGTTGAAAGACAAATATATAGCTTGATTTTTTTTTCGTTCATGACTCAAAATTATGATTGTTAATTTTTGAAAATTCATGAATCATCACTCACAATCAATTTATTGTTAAAATGTATATTTTATTCGAAATGCGAAATATAAGACCGAACAAACCACCTTTAACAAACCACCGCCTTTTCACCGAGAAGTCGGAGTTATAAAGCAGAATGACAAATCAACAGCTATTGTCCGAATCATGTATCACTTGCTCGCGGAGAACAATCAAATGAATTCTCATTCGAGTTGACCTCGCGACTCAAGATTATGCCGACAAAAAAAAGAAAGAGAATAAAATCGTCGCCCCAATTGCTCACCGCAGAACTCTTGGCGAGCGGCGCACGCGTGCAAGATCACAACCACTTGTTACGCCCGTCGACCGCGCGCACGGTCAAAGATCGTGCGAATGAAGTGCGCGGCGCTCAAATAAATTTCCACTGACCGGAAGATGAATTGTGCCATGGAGTATATACGATGATATTCGGGCAGACTATATGTTGTTATCAAAAATATGCTTGTTTTTACATAAAACCAAATAAACAAAAATGATGGATTGATTGTTTTGAAGACGGCGGTCGTGTCTAGTTTCGTTGATATTTTTAGAAAAGCGAGCTGCACTGTTTCTATAATATCTGTCGTAAATTTATAAAGTTAATGGAGCTATGAATTAAAAGCGCATAATCCAATTCCAAATAATTAACCCTAAGAAAGTGAACAATGTGAATAAGTAAACATGGCCTGATTTCTCGGCGACCTCAAAAAGCCCAGACTTTTGCTTTTTCAAACGTGAAATTTTAACGAGACTAAGCTGCGACGTCGAAAGTGCTACACTCTCATCCTTGAAAAAGAGAAAAAGGGAGGATTTAAATTGTCGGTAATGTGCGCGAGAGAGGAGAAAAAATGTAACGGAAGTCACTACAAGTGTGCAGCAACGAAAATTCGAATTTAACGCTTGCAAGCCGAGCGACAAAGCTGCGACAAGCTCCTTTCTTTTTTTTCTTTTAACCGCTGCATATCCGCCTTTTACGCTGAGCTATTATTCACGCCCCGATAAACCGCAGCTTAATTAATTCTCCGTCTTTTTTCGCTGTTAACCGTGACGAGCAAACTTCGCACGGCCTTCCACTTAAACGTGAAAATACGTATAATGGCACACTTTATTTCTCAGCGAAAAAGCTTAAAGAAAAAAGCTGTTATTGGGCATAAAAATACGTATCTGAGCGTTCAACTTTTTGCTCGGAAATTCATTAAAAGTTTCGTTCTTTTTTTTTTTTAACGTATGAGTGTAGAAATGTGGCGTTGATAAAAAAAAAAAAAAAAAGAAATAAAATTGAAAACTTGAGCAATTTTTCTCGATTTTATTTCAGCTATCGTGAAGTTTTGACATTTATATTTGTAAATGAAAGCCTCTTTTCCCTAAGGGGAATGTTAAAAAAACTTTTTCGTTTTTTTTCCAACTGATACAGACGACTAAAATTGAAAGAATTTATACCCATATTTTTTAGTTCGAAAAGCTGTCCGGAAAAATTCGTTGACGCATTTGTTCTAACACTCACCGACAAACTCTTCAAAGCTTTTTGCAAGCCACGATAATGGCAGTTGAAAAAGCCTTCAAAAATCGAATTGATGCGTAGATACGTATCTACGCACAAAACGAATCAATGAAACGGATGAGGGTAAATCCAAGCTTTCATCGCGGACTCCTCTACGGCCACAGCAACGTGCGTTTGAATCTTGTCAATTAGCATGTCAGATTATTAACGTAAAGCAGTCGAATGTATCACGTCACATGAATCGTTCGTTAGTATGGCTAATCCTGGAGGAAAGGCCACGAGCATTGAATTTTCGCAAAATAACGTGCCAGGTCGGAAAATTCCAGAACATTATTGATCCATGCAAATCGAACGGATCAATGTTTGTCGGAACGCTTAATTAAAACGACGAGACACTTTTTCCCGTCGAGCGTACAAGGTACGCCGAACTTTCCAAAGGTTTCGCTCGTTACGCGTGCCTTTGAAACGACGACCTTCGATCAATATTTCCCTTTGAGCTTCGGAAATTATAATATTGTCCCGGAAATAACGAGCGCGAGATTGGCTTTTAATTAAAGATCCTTTTGTTGGCACTCGCGCTCGGGGGGGTTAACTGCAGGCAATCGTAATTAACTGCGGTTGTCGTTCTTTGAAATTGAACGTTAGAATTTTCTCGAACGTATTGACTAGAGAAAAAAATCGGAACGTATGTACGTTGTTTGCGCTTGATGGAAAGCTTTTCGTGGGGAAACCCGACACGCGAGTACAGCTTCATAAAAAAGAAAAGGATAAAGTTAACCTACATATTTACGCGGTAAAAATGTGTTTTTCCCCCGCGGTGATTCGATCAATCATTCTTCTTGGTGAACCCGTGTTTACTTAGTCTCGCGTACGCAGAGGTGAAGTTATACAAGAAATATTAATGCCAAGGCGGGAATCCGAAGAAACCTCATATATACCCATTTAATACTTCGTACTTATCTAGCGTCCTTGATTGGCAGTATTTCTTATCTACTGAAATTATCGACGAACTTAATAAAATTAACAATGAAAAAGAAAGCAGAAAAAAGGAAAACAAATAGTAAAACTTTGAGTATCGCAGTTCTCTCCTTCTATAAAACAAACTGTCTTCGCTTAGCTACAAAGATAAGGATGCTTAAGTTCAAAAGGAGCAATTAAATAAAAGATCACTTGAGGATTTATGGCACGCATTAGAAACTCCTCGCAGAGCTCGAAGAGAAAGAAAGAGATGAAGGCAAGATACGGACGAATAGATTCAATTAACGCAACCATGGAGCTCGCGTCGCTAAGATTGTTAACGCGTCAGCAACTTATGATCGCTGTTGTATGGATTCGATTAAACAGCAATAATTTACATAATTTCCTTTTTTTTTATTCTCAGACTAGCACAAGGCTCGATGATTGCCATCCACCCCCCATAAACTCGTCGCAAATGAAAAAGGTACCAATAAAAATGTTCTCTTGGGCAATCCCTCGGGAAAGAGAATCGCATGCAGAAAGTGAGATTGCACGAGAGAGAGAGAGAGAGAGAGAGAGAGAGAGAGAGAGAGAGAAATACACGCGTCAGCGCAATACAACATCCGGTGTGCGGGCGCGTGCAGTTTCGATCCAACTCGTTATATCTTTATCGCTCGCTTTACCTCTGTCCTACGTGTATAGTGACAAATCACCATTAGAATGCACATATGAATTTCAATTTGAAAAATCTTAAGCCAAAGCTTGAGAAAGTTCCGCCAGGAGGAATATAAAAAAAAAGAAAAGGGAGAGAAGGGAAAAAAAGGAGACCACGGTAGCACACTGAGATTGCTGGCACAATGGGTGGGGAAATAGGACAGCGGGGCTCTCACAGGCGTCAACGACTACGACGACGACGACGACGAGAAGGAGATTAAAGATCAGAGACGAGGTGAATTTCGTTAGTGTGATCATGTGTGGATCTTTTTGTTTGCTGCCGATAGCTGACTTCCTCGAGAGGAATGACTTCTCTTTTTTTTCCCTCCTTTTTTTTTGGGGGGGGGGGGGGGGGGGGGGG
>JAWWMK010018866.1:0-19020 GCA_035047105.1 Galeopsomyia nigrocyanea | reverse complement strand
TGAGTAATGTTCATTTAATGTGCGTAAACGAGGTTGAGAACCGGTTGAGAACCACCATGGCGCTGGAGCCTCCTTAAACGCCGTTTACTTATTGGTTAGAACTAGTTGCGATATTACGTAGATAGAACTCCACGATATTGAAATAAGTTGCATATTCATAGTTACTTTTTACAGCAAAATGGGTATAATATTTGAATATTTATGTCTTTCATGTGCAAGCATCTCAAATTAAATTAATAAGTTATATTAGTCATATTTTATTCTTTCTAGACTAGCAATCGTATTAATCAATTTATTCATGGTATTATTTGGAAAATACTTCAAAATATAGCGTAAGTGAAAGTATGCATCTTCGCCAAGGGTGAGGGTATGCGACCGAGCCAGATCAAAGGAACTGTTAAAGTTTAAGCAAAATAATATTTGAAATTTATTGAATATTAACTATGAAAATCATAAGTACAAATGTGAAAAAGGTACAGTTGCAGTTATTTCGATTACAGTTCATTGCATTTCGCACATTATAATTTTATCCATCTTTCAAAATTTCATATGTATTGTGTATTGTGGACATTCGATCACAACTAGCTTTCGATTGCTCGTCAATAGTAACTGTCGTTTGCTTTCTATTCACGTTCTTTCTTGAATTATTCTATTAAGCTATCCCGAAAATTGATTCGACAAATTTGTACCTTCTGCAAATTCGCCATAAAATCCAATCATTCCAATTCGTATCTAAACAGTGATAATTTGATTTTTCTATCAATACAAAAGGGAACATTTTTTGATTATTAATTATATATATCACAATTACGTCATCGTACCACTCTTACCCTGAGATTCTATAGATGAATCAAGGGCCTCAACAGTAAAGTTAACTTGAAAGATATAGCTAGTATCTTCATGAGGAATGTCCTTGGTTGTAATTCTATTACCCATAAGTTTAAAAGGCATCGTCTCCGAGTGTGAAATACCTTTGCAATTTTTATCGTCTTCATTAGCATTCGCATAAGCTGTGGACAGCATAGGACGAGTATACGGCTTATCTGATCTTCCTCCCTATAAGAATTGATTTTTTATTCACTCTATTTCAATCATAGTGAGCAAGTTGATCGCCCATTTATACAATTTAGGGAAAAAAGAATAAATACGCAACCGCAAGCTCGAAAATACTAATAGCTTCAAATTAACATAGAATATACATTTGGTTACACCTACACTGAAAAAAATAGTACTCTTATAACAAGAGGACAGTAATCTTGAACAAAATCCTCTTGTAACAAGAAGATTCCTCTTGTTACAAGAGGATTCCTTTCGAAGCTATTTTGAGAAGAAAATATTCTTACAACAAGAGGAATTTTCTTGTAACAAGAAGATTTCTCTTGATACAAGAATTCTCTTCTCAAAATAGCTTCAAAAGTGATTCCTCTTGTAACACGAGAAATTTTTTTGTTACAGGAAGAGTCCTTTTATTACAAGAGGTCACCTTCTTGTAACAAGAGGATTTCTTCTTATTAAAAAAGTATTTGTTCAAGATTACTGTCCTATTCTTATAAGAGGACTTGGAAAATGTAACCTTCAATGACTTCGATAAAAAAAAGACGTTGCAATCTTTACAAAATTGTTCACGTCCGTAACTAATGGGATTTAATATTTGTAGATAGCGCTAGTTAGTGTGAAGGAAAATTACAAGGTAAAATACTATTATATTTACTATGATCGCTAATCAAGATATATTTAAGTTTCATGTCTTCAGGTTTGGTTAAAAGTTAAGACTTATAAGGTCAATGAAAATAATAAATTCGAAATAATTGAGAATTAGATCAAAGGTCAAAATAACACATAGAATCATTCTATTCAGAAAAATCTAATCCACATCCATATTATAATTCAAGTATTATTTTAATGTCTCAAACTAAACTACATTGTACGAACTCGCCTTTTAAAAATATTTCTTTATTTTAATGCAGAAATTTTGCAATAGCCTGCACATCAGTAAGAATATACCTCGAACAAATAATAAAGATATAAAATTTGTATGATAAATCAGAAAAAATGTACTTTGCCGAAATCGTGTCACGCCGGGGCGCTCAAATGAGACGTCATATACACCAGGGTAAATGAGCGTGAAAATATGTCGGAGCAACTGGCGCACAAAATTTTTCCTGATTCACTAACCCGACTACAAGCGCCGTAAATAATGCCACAGCTGGTCGCAATTGCGAATAATTATTTAATATTTCATCAGCATGTCGCTCTCTTTTTCATCTCCTTTTGGTAAATCAAGGAAATAAACAAAAATCTGCCAACGCTAAACGAAAATTCAGAGCTCTGAACAAAGATCTAGGATTCTTAATTTTATCAGTGTTTAACTTTTGGATTAGAAATAACTTGCTACTCTTGACAAAATATTTTTTAATGTAGAAATCTGATATGATTAATATTATTTTAAAAGTAGTTGAGATTTCGATACTGTAATGGAATGAAATTCTATTCTTTTGATAAATAACCATATCGTCAAAAAATTTTTTTTTTCGATATAATCTATGTATGGGAACTCATAGACTATACCGACTAGCCATGCTGGAGATAGCTTTATTAAATGCCGCTCTATTTGCATGATAGCCATGCATAATAATTAACAGGAGAGCTTTGTGTCCTGACGCTCGCATGCCTCCAAATGATCATCGCTATTAACGCATGCAAGTTATTGCTTGCATGTGCAAGATTGAAAATAGTGGACTAGGCAATTAATTCAAATTTTTAATATTGACAAATCTTTCAAAGACGTAGTTATTCCAATAAATGTTCAAACACTTTGGAATTCTGAAAAGAATGATCTCTTATGAGTATGAGACTTTCGAAATGGCGTTGTATTTTTAAAAACCTATACAATAAAAATTCAATGACTGTCGAAACATAATTCTCGAAACGGTTTTCGCGTTATTAGTTTGCGTTCCGAGAGATTTCAATAACCATTCCGTAGAAACAACTTTCTTTCATCGTCTTTCTCGCGATTCTAAGCTGCCTAAAATTCGATTAGCCTCGCGCAGATACAATTCAATAAACATCGAACTTTATTGCGTCGCTTGCGAGTGAATTCGCCGAAAGTAAAAATTAGTTTGGAAAGAAGATGAAACGGAGCGAATGTTTGAAGAAGCCGTCTGCGTGAGAACTGTAAACGCCTCTGTGCATAAATTTAGTCACACGCGCGTTAGATCCGTTTCGTGGGCGGCCGCGGCAATAATTCGTCTTGCCCGGCTGAGAGTAATGGCTGTCCGTTAGTGAAGACTTTCCTGTTACATTATACTCGGCGCTTCTTTTTAAACGATAATGCAACGAATAGATGTTTTTTTTTTCTCGATTTATGTTCTCGTTTTTATTCGACAATATTCTCCAACTTCTAAAACTTCATGTTTCTCGCACTGCCAACATTTTTTCTAAAGACACGAAAGTACTCGAGCGCATAATCGTTGAAAATGACAAAAAAAAAACTCTGAGCAACAATTGAAACAGCAACGTTTTTTTCAACGTCAAAAAAAGAAACAAAAAATAGCATGGCAAGGCAGGTAATGTACCGAGTTGAAAAGGCCTCGGGCAAGAGAAACAGCGAGCGTGCCGAGCTATAGCGCAACGGAAAAAAAGAAGCAGACGTCGTATAATACTAAATGAAAAAAAAAAGAAAAGAAAGAAACTCACATGGGCGCTGTATTGTGCCTCAGGTAACTGTTGTACAGCTGATGAGACCACACTCTCACTGGCTCGTTACTTGGCTTTTGAAGATTTAGTTGTCTATTCTTCTTCGTGCGAAATGTTGACACGCTTTTTACGTCAATTTAGTTTTCATTCGTTATTTATTTATTTATTTTTTTTCATTTTTTTCCCGAAATATTTATGAAGTATTATCAAATAGAATTAATCAACTTCAGCTGTACGACCTTATGAAAAATAACAGAATGATCGTTGCGTTATATTTATTGAAAAAAATGCAAATTTCATAAATTTATTGTCCGGGAAGAAAGCGCCGATCAAATTTTGTTTGAACTTAAATGATCATCTACAATAATCATCTACATGTTCTAAGAGAAAAATAATACGTAATCATTCGTATACATATAAATATATTTAAGAATAAATGCGCATTTCAATTAAAACACAATTAAATTTCGACAACCCGCGCTCGTTGTGCGCGCCGACTCTTTCGTGCACAAAAGAAAGAAAAGAGACACGAAAGAGCTGAAAAAGAAAGCGCGCGGTAGCAAAAGAATTTCGTTCTGGAAGTGTATGTGTGCGCTATACTACATATATATGGGTACAATGCGGTTTTTACGTTGCGCACGTAATGTGGCAACAGTCCGCTTGAAAGCATGCAAAAGGCTTTTATCTCGGAGACGCAAAACATTATTATCACGCGCTCTCGCAGCTCTTGGGCGCATGAAAATACAATGAAAAAAAAGGCACGTTGAAGAGGAGGAGAATGAGACAGACAGTTTAATGAATTTTATGAGGTTGTCATCGCGTTATATTTTCAGTGAGTTATGATATGCTATGAATGTTTGATTGACTGCGCAATTCTCGTTGGTAAAATGTAGATTTTTTATTATAACCGTCAAATCAGATTGCTGCTTGAAATTATAGCGATATATAATTCGTGAAAAATAAAAGTAATAATGTCGATTACCCAACGAAATTCAAATAATCGAAGCGACTGTCAATTGTGCGAATGAAGTCACGTCGTGCAGGTCAAAAGTTGCCCGCCGAGAGAATAGATAGTCGACGACGAGTATAGCGCTGGCAAAGTGTGCACTCCCCTTCTTGCAGTCCGCGGGACTGTTGTTACAGAAAAGCCATTGCAAGCTCTAACCAGTATAGCTCTCGGCGAGGATCACGTATCACTGGATGGCTCACGTCTGGCGCACAATCGCGCGAAGCGACGCGGGAATTTCAATTTCCCTCGGAATATTCCGCCACCGCGCGACTACTCGAGCTAACCACCCCGCCTCCCCGCGCAAGCAGACGTCCGACCAACTGGTTGCTGCCGCAACCTCCCCGAGCCTTCTTTTGTCTGCTCTCACTCTCTACCTTTCCTTTTGGGGATGTGCTGCGCTTCGCGGATTTTCTTGCTGGATCATGTGCGTTTGGGAAATGAAGAAATTGCATGGATGCAGGCTTCGCTGTGTATGCAATGAATTCCACAAGCGCTTTTCCCCAAAGGCAGCTAGCTCGCTGCGCTTGAATCGTTTAACTATTGAAGACGAAGCTATATCGAATTGAATAAAAATACGTTTTCCGACATCAACAAGTCGTAATTGAAAACACGATTGTTCGCCATTAAATCACATTTATATTTGTCCAAATATTTTCTAGTACCATTTTTATATTCGCAAAAAGTAAACGTTCGAATATAAAATCTTTTCGAAAATATATTAGAAAGAAAATAGCACAGAATATCGTACAATCGAACGCGGAAAGAGGAAACGCCGCAAGAAGAGAAAAACAGCAGACATACATTCGAGATGACTAAAAATTGAAAATTTTTCGAGAAAATGTCCGTAAAAATATGTGGTGCAGGTTTTTATACCTCGAGCCGGCCTTGGCGATCGCGCGTGGAAAAATAGAAAACGTAAACCCATTGGTGCTTACTCTGTCCGAGAAAGAAAGGGAGAGAGAAAGAGAATCCAAGGCAATGAGCTCAAGGAAAAAGGTCGCCGAGGATAAAGGGGGGGGGGGGGGGGGGGAGAAAGAAAAGGGAAGGCACGGGAGCAGAGGAAAAATTTTCTGACCGCAGGGCATTAAGGCGAAGACAAAGGAGTTCCTTTTCTCCGGGCGGCGCGCGCGCGCGCGGTCGGTGAAATGAATATAACGTGCGCACTGCCGACTCTCGATTTTTCTCATATACGTAGGTACGTATATATACCGTAGCCGCGCCATGTAATGCGGACCAAGGGATTAATGTCGTGGGGCACTCTGCCAAAAGCGCCCGCTGCTGCTGCTGACTCTCCTTCGTGCTCTCCAAAGCGAATTTGCTCTCGCACTGGATATTAATAGAGCGCGAGTACGGATATTCTTCCGATTTTCCATTATGGTTTATCTCGCGTTCTTTTTTTTTTCTCTCGTTCCCACGCGCGTATAGACACAGTGGGCTTACAGTGTGTGTGTGTTTCACTGATCTGTGAGAGAGAGTGTAAAATCATGGGGAAGAAAAAAAAGTTTTTTAATAATTTATTTTCATAATTTTATTTTACTTTTAAAACATCGACGAATAATTACTCGGATTCTTAATCGGCTTTCAATATATTCATCGATAAAATACCTATGATGTCGAATAATTTTCTGGTAATCAAATTGTTTTTTCAAAATTGTTTTTTTTTTCGCGAGCACAGCATAAAATAGAGATAATCCGCCGGATATGTAATCTCCAATAATTTCGCATAAACGTATATACAACAAGCATATAAACCGATTGATTTTATTTTTACGCGCGTGGAAAGCTGTTATTTGTCAAATAATATCACGGCTATAAAAGCTCCTCGTAAAAGCTTTCTGTCTCTCTCTCTCTCTCTCTCTATTTTCCCTGTATCTCTCGCTGGTGGCAAATTGAAAGTACAACCGAGTCATTTGCAAAAGCCCATAATGAACTCGGTGTAAAACGTTGAAATACCGAAACTCGTAAAACGATGCACGACCATCCGATAAAACGCCAACTGTGTCGTGCACGGCGTGTAATAAAATTGAATAAATAAAAGGGGTCGACAAACCGCACGAAATTGCAAAAAAAAAAAAAAACAAATCTTTTATTCCTCGTCGTCCTCCGCAAAAAGCACATAGATTCTTCTTGAACGCACACCCTAATCAAAGAAAGAGAGAGAGAAGCGTCCTTTGTTTGCGTAACCGTAAAAGATTCAGACTCGGTCCCCCGGTCTTGTTTGCACTCGCACGAGATTTATATCGCCTAACGGAGATTTAGGTGAACGCCAAGGCCGCACGCGTACACTCGTCGGGCGCAAACAAAAAAAAAACGACAACAAAAAGAGGGGAAATTGCTGAGAAATATCAGCTCGATTGTCATTTAACGCGACTCTGAATTACGGTTATTTTGCCGTCGCAGGTAGCTGCGTTTCGCGCATGAATTAATTCGACATCAATTTTACCTCGTACTTTGTTTTAAATACGTCATCAAAATCCTCTTGGCAATGTTGTTCTGGCTGGAAAATTGCAAGTTTTCTCGTGAAACTGACTATATCATCGAGTTCCTTCGAATAATCCAGGCAATTGCGCCGTGCGACACCTGCACACGCGAGTGCGTTCCATTTCTTTCTTTTTTTTTTCTTCTTAAAGCAGATTTATTGAGTGCTTTGGAGTTTAAGTCTGAAAAATATCACTGTACATTCATCCTCTGTTGGCAAATCTCCGCCGAATTTATCGCTACAAAGCTCACAAAGTTAACAAAATCCGTCAATGCGCGAGTTATTATAACGAAAGCGATAACTCGTCGCATCGACAGCGCGTAAGCTTTATATATTTTTTTTTGTTCTTTCTCTGTATGCATATATACACGTATATGATCGAGCAAAATGCAATCGCATCAAAAGGGGGTTACGCGAGCCGGAACAATCCTTCGGATTAATCGTTGCAACCGCAGACCGCTCGCAAGCGGCGAAATAAAGGGAAATAAATTATCGTAATTCAAAGGGCAAGTTTACAATCGAACAACATGCGGCTCTCAATCGCGCCGGAGGAAAGTGGGGGAAAAGCACGAGCAAACGAAACGCACTAAATCTCTTGACCACGACCAATTCAATGGCCCACCACTACCAACACCAACACCACATCAGCGTCCCGGTAAACGAGCTTCTATCTCTCTCTCTCTCTCTCTCTCTCTCTCTCTCTCTCTCTCTCTCGACAATTGCATTTTCAATTCGACGCGTGCAGAGCTCAACAAACACAACATCAAAAGGATTAAACCCCCCGACCGATACAAATCTCCGTGGTTTGAATTCGCGCGCGCGCAAGCTCTCTCCGGACTACCATGTTTTCATACAACATACATCGCTCGTGAATGCTTAAACGAAGGTGACCTCCTTCTTATATCGTCCCTGAGGAGATATATCGATAAGTAAAGTAAAGCCGGCAGACGAGAGCCGAGACTATATAGCGTTTTGTATCAGCTTTATTTCGGCAATATACCCCTTGTTTTCCCTTGGCTACTAAATATCAAACTAAGAGGTATCTTATCTTGCAATTTTATTGAGCTTTACTTCTTTATTGCGCGGAAATGGTCTGGGAAGAAATGAAAAATTGATGTTCGAATTGATAACGAACGGACACAAATAACTAATTTTAATGATACACGGGCTTTTCGCTTATTTTCGTACGTATAACATTTAAAGGGGACTTCAAATTCAAACATATTGATTCATCATCGATACAGAATAAGACTGTCAAAATCTACTAATTCATGAAACTCCTATATTGTGTCTTGTTCGAAGAATCGACAAATAAATATTTCGAAAACAACCGGAAAAAGATTAGACAAACTTTATTGAAGTTCTCGAGACTGTTTAGAATAATGTGAAAAGTTTCTTTTTTTTTTCGCTGTATAACTATGTTGTCGAAGCGTTTCCAGACGTAACGGCGAAACCGTCGACAAATAAACCGCAGCAGTTCGAGCTTATCGAAAGTGCAACTAACAATGGGCAAACTGTATCGAGCAAACGTAAGTGGTTTTGCCAAAGCTAAACAAGCAAAGCGATTAATACTTGAGCAAAGTTTATTAATAAAACAAAGCGAGCGAGCGATGCAAAAGTTTTAGGGAGGGGAAGGGGAGCATCTCTCTCTCTCTCTCTCGTCGCGCCGCGCGGATATGCGAGTCTGCATGAAACTTACATAGCCGAGCAACGAGAGCACGCGCCCCATAGATGCTTATCCCTAATAAGATAATATTCCGTGGCGCGCTGCGCGCTTATACACACGTGTGCAGTGCATTAGGACCAGCAACCAAGACAGAACGAGCTCTTATCGTCCAAAGCTTATCTTTAGCTCGCTTCCATGTGTGTATGTGTATATGTGTGCTAGACTCTTATCCATTAACGGCGCCGAGTTGCATTTATTTTCCGATGATATGCATGGCCGGAAAATATAAGCTTGCTGGATTTAACGAATTGTCTCAATTATCGCGTGGACGAGAATCGTAAAGTTTATTCGTTATAAAAACCTTTTGAAATTTTTCAACGACACTCCTCATAAATTTTCTCCTCTGCAAGTACTTTCGCGACGGCAATTGCTTGGCAAAACTTTTAATAACATTGTCAATAATTGATTACTGAACTTTTTTTTTTCAAGCTTAACAAAGATATTCTGGTAACAAGAGGAATTTTTCGCTTTCTCAGACTTTTATAACAAGGGAGCTTTCTTTTATACTATAAAATAAAAAACAATCCATTGCCAGGCCAACTTCGAAAAAACAAAATACGTCTTCTAATACACGAATATATTGTAAAGTTCATAAGTAGATTACAAGGAAAACCGCAACGGATCCATTTCAACGGGATAGTGCGCGGCGCAACGTAGCGGCAGGTAGGCAGCCAAACTGATACTCTTGAGTGCAAAACATCAGGGGCGCGCGCGCGCTCACGCTAAATATTAATAATCTATATATTAATTAATTCCCCTAGGCTCTTGTGCATCGCGGCACAAACCACTTACGTATATATATACGTACTGCTGGCTGCATTATACATTAGACGAAAGATCGATAGCGAAGCACTTTATCGCATCAACGTCCGCTCGAGAGGATCGACGGCGGCGGCAAAGAGGCGGCCTCATTGCCTCTCGCAACCTCGTTGTTACAAATGCAATTAGTTCGAGACGATAGGCAGTCCCCTCTCTCGAGGGAGAGAGAGAGAGAGAGAGACCTTGTTGCGCATTAAACGCGACAAATCTAAGAAGCAAAAAGTTAGCGCGATGGAAGTAAAAGTGAAAATATTATATTATAAT
Organism: Galeopsomyia nigrocyanea; assembly: GCA_035047105.1. Taxonomy (NCBI): domain Eukaryota; kingdom Metazoa; phylum Arthropoda; class Insecta; order Hymenoptera; family Eulophidae; genus Galeopsomyia; species Galeopsomyia nigrocyanea. The sequence continues at coordinate 9,027 of JAWWMK010018866.1, read as the reverse complement.
AAGACTAGTCGTTAAGGTTAATTATTACTTGCGAATATTATGTCACGAGAAGTGCGTGCAGAAATGAGTTTCAAAGTTATCGACAGCGTAGCGTCTTTGTCCGAGCAATACCGGATTGGAACTCATGATGAGACTTTTACAATTATCGGACAAGATAATGACGGGCGTTTCGTAGAATCATTCTCTGCGTTTGTATGGGAAATTTCAAATTAACTAAAGTTTCACTGATAAGTTTTCGGTGCCGAGCCTTGATGAATTTAATGAGAACTACTCGATGTTCTGCTGCTCTTGACTTCAAACACATTTTACACTGATCACGCACCTGAAATCTGAGAGATACGCCACAGCATTCTAGCCTCTTGGAAATAACAATCTTTATACATTTTCGTGGAAAACGGTGAAGCAATCAGTAAGTTTCTGCAAGGAACTTTACTTACATTTTGGATACAATCTACCAATTTTGTTAAACAGTTTCTAGTTCAAACAGAAAAGAAAAAAATATATTTTTGGGGATAAAAATGTATACAGTAATTTTTAAGAATATCAACGTAAACACCAGCAAAAGTACAGCACGCGCAGGCAGGAAACGGACTAATTGAATGTGGTTGCGTGCACGCAATTACGAAGAGACAACTTTGGCCTCTCTCTCTCTCTCTCTCTCACTCTCCCTTCTCTTCTCCTCAATATGAAGTCCACTGGAATTGGGCAAAACAACCCAGCGATAATAATACTAATTAGGCAACGATCCCCACTGCGACCCCCTAGTTTTGTTATACTTTCACCTCGCCTTGAGAATATCACTTTTGGACGTTTATACACGGTTTCCTCGCTGGAATCGTTTAGATAACGACGCTAAAGTTATTAGCTTATAATTAACCGCAATTGTTAGGTGTTTATTACGAATGGTTCGTTGAACGTTAATTAATGGATAGTTGTTTACATGGCCAGGAATTAGTGTATTACTGCTATATCAATGACGTCGACTGATAATGCGAATGCAAATTGGAAACCGATATGCGGTTGTTAATTGATTGTCGCAGTGTGTACAAAATGGTATTATGCAAAATATTGATACTGTAGTATTGTTACGAAATTACCAATTAGAACGTTGTTTTTTTTTCTCTGACTAAATCAACTAGCTCACTGGAATATATTTTTTTTCGTGTGTTCGTTTATTTATACTTCGAGAAGCTCCCGTAGAACTTATGAAACTCAAAGTAGTTTACAACCATATACAGACAAGTGCAAGCAAGCGCTTTGCTATTAAAATTTCACGTCGAGTCATAACTCAAGTGCACCGTGGCGAAAGGCTCGGCGCCGGAGCCGTTGTGAGAATTAGCGAGCCCTTATCTAACGCGAAACTTTAATAACTCGAGCGTCCGCGCACTACTACAGCGGCCAATTTATTTTCAATTAATTTCAATAAATTTTTAATGGACCGCCATCTCCGGCTGTTCGGGGAAAGGCGCGCGCACGCCGATAAATGTCCCGACATCATCCGAAGCAATATTTCACAGCGCGGAGCGCGAACGAAGCAGTATCCACAGCCTTATCGCCAAGCGGGGATATCTCTCGGTCGAATCTCTCTCTCTCTCTCTCTCTCTCTCTCTCTCTCGCGCGGGCAAACGTGGATTAATCGAAAAAAAAAAAGGAACAAACGGCCTCGTAAAGGTCGGCCTTATCTCTAAGTGCGTGGACTAATCCTTGCGGCGCTTGTCACACGCGAACGTCTCGTTGCTTGCTTGACCTACAAGTCTATAAAATAAAAAAAAATAAAACGTAAACTAATTTATAGCGAATGTTTATCTGGAATGTAATCGCGAGGGTTTAGTCGTCGTTATATCGAAGTGAATAGGTCGAGTCGTCGGATCGAGAAGATCGACACCCACGCTCTTTTATTTCCCATCTGTCTTTTTCGCACTTGGCACCGAATCATGAGTTCGCTCTCGTATAATCTTAAACGATCTCGTTTTGCCTTGGTACGGCGTTAGAGGAAAGTTTCCCCCCCTGATGTTGGCGCTAAGAAAAATGGCAAGACGCGAGCGCGCGAGAAACGATGCCCAGCCAAAGATAAGACGGTTATGATGGATCTTTCGGAGACACGACTTCGTGTGTGTGTACTTTTTTTCTATCCGCTCGCGGCCACAAAGACATACGACGATTGCTTATCGCTAGCTAGCGCCTCGATGGGGTCGAATGTCTTTTGTTGAACTAAGTTGAATCGACTTTCTTTTTGTTTTTGCCACTGATAAAAGTGTTCTTTCGCCTCTAGTTTTTATCTCCTTAATTTTTCGTAGATCAGTAGAAGATATCAGTATTCGGTCGGACAAATCCACAAGAGTATCGAAGTTCGCCTTGTAAACAAGCCCGTCGGCGAGTTTGTAAGACATTTGGAAAAAATACTCGTAATTCTATTCGTTGCTAGCGCGATTACGAAATTGACTATTTATTTTCTTTAATGTTACGAAACGTCGTATTTCAATCTTCTATGATGGTAAAGCATAAATCCACACTATCTGCAAGCTCTATATTGATAATTTTTCATCTCGGAATGACGAGAAATTTTTTTTCTTTTTCGAGGTAGAAAAAAAACATATCGCTACCTTCCAGTTATACTCACCCTCGAGCTATACGTATCCAGTGTCTCGCTGCGGCCTTCGTTCATTTGTCACCGAGATGTGCGTATAATGCGTATAGACAGATTTACGATCGTGGACATTAAGCCGCTGGGGCTTGCGGCGGCCAGACGTGCTAGCCGAACGACGCTATAGTCGGCTTCTGACGTACGCCCAGCGTAATGACATTTTATACTTCAAGCTACATTGATCGAGTGTCAACGCGGGGACTGACCTCATATTTTCTTTTACGATTCTTGGATATTCGAAACCATATTCGTCTTTTTTTTTATGTGTTCTGCTGGTGAAAAAATGCATTATGTATCAGAATATAACTGGTTATATATTAAATCAGTATTCAGTCATTAATATATTTAAATTCGTAATTTTCCAAATCAAATGTTGTTATCTCGCATCAATGTATAATGAAATAAATGTTAGATCACGAACTTGTTGTCAATCTTGTGCTGCGGCTGAAACATACATGAGCATTAGATATTCAACAGCGTCGATCTAATGCTGCAAACTTTGTTTGCCCTTAATTCTTCATGAGACGTCAAATTCATTCAGCAAGCTTTACCAACACTTAAAGATAATGCAATAAACTGAACAAAACAAAAGCTAAGGCAACTTTGATAAAATTGTATTATTTTATCATTCGAAAAGTAGACCAAGTGACAGACAACTACTCATACTGAAACTTCTCTTGATTAATATTCACGATCTACTTTTAAGTAAGTATACTCGAACCTAATTATCAAGCAACGAAACGTCAAGACTAACGTGCTTTTAGATAATTTTAAAAATACCACTTCATCGAATTGAAGTATGTCCGTTTTGACAAAGTGAGTTTTTCTTTAAGAAAAAGCCCGAAGAGCGTCGTAGGAAATTGTGGAATAGGGAAAGGATGCAGAGAAAATAAAAAGGTTTTTCGGATGCCCAGAGCTTTTCAAATTGCTTCCAAAGCCTTCTTTTCCCTCTGCTCTCGATCTGCTTTTAGTATTCTTCCTCGAAGAGCGCTATTGTGCAGTTTTACTTTATCGCGGGCATTCGTCTTGCTACTAATATTAGGCCTCGAGAGAAATCTCCCTCTTTGTGCCATTCCAAATAGACTTACGGATCCATTCATCCTTTTCGTGGCATGTATCACTCAGTTTTTACGTATTTATTTGCTTCTCTGAAAGAACATCTCGTATACGCTCCTTACAATAACTATCTTAGTGCCAAAATCGACTTTTTTACGACCTACAGTAATTGTGTAAATGTTGGTCGGCATAAGGCAATTGAGTATATAGTTTTTTGTTGAACGGGCAATCTTTCAAGAAAAAAAAATACATTTGAAGAAAGAAAACTCACAATTCAATTTAATTTTCTTGACAATTATTTGTCTTGATAAATTTTTCTTGACAATTAAATGTCAAGCGATCTCCAAGCGAAAGAGCCAGACCATAATATTTTCTCTGAAATTACTTTGAGCATATTCTTGCAAAGCCAATCCAGAATGGCTTAATCCAGAATGTTTTGCAAAAGTTTCCGAGATCGTTATCGCGATGGCTTTCAAAGCACAAAGCGAAATTTTTCCCTTCATATTTCTCTCCACTCGTTTTATTTTGTTCTCTTTTTTTCCTATTTCTCCCCTACAGCGAGAATAAAAATTGTCGCGAACGTCTGCTTCGCGTAGACTAATGCGAGGGTTATAATTCAAGCTAATAAGACGTAATATTCTTAGCGTCCGGTGGAGTTGCGGCGGTCGGAGAGAGGAGCACTTTTGGCAGAGTGCCTTGTGCGCCGACTCTCAAGCCCACCTCCCGTACGTCCCCACCTCGACTCCCTTTCCGCGGCAAGATTAATCGTGGAGACGCGCACTGCCGCCTTGTTGCGCCTTGTGCGAGAGAAGTTGTACAGATGCCGCTAATTTCCCACGCTCTTCCTACGTGAAAACTTTCTGATGAAATGTTAAGTCACTTTTGATGTGACGCGCGATGCTCGTTACTTCGCAGAGTTTGCCCGCGTCTTGTATACCGAACTCAAGCGCAACGGATTCTTCTGCTCGTGTTCGACATCAAAGAACAAGTTTTTAATTGGCGTCGATTGAAATAGGGATTTTTTTGTAATATGCTTTTCCTGCAGAGAAGCATTATGTTGATTGAAAAAATGCATTAATTATGAGGCTTTCGCTTGCATTACATTAATTAACTTTTCTCTGATAGAGGAAATTTCCGAAGCTTCTTAGGTAGCTACATAGTAAAAAATTTTACTGATTTTCGGGACAAAAAAAGTAAAAAGGTACTCAAAATAAGTGAAAAGATACTCAAAATGAGAAAACGATTTCTCATTTTGAGTAACTATTTACTTTTTTTGTCCCCAAAATGAGTAAAATTTTTTACTGTGTAATTATTTCTGCTCTATTGCCTTTTTAAGCTTCCAAGCTATAATTTCTTTTAAAAAAAAGTTTATTACAAGCTAAAGCTATTTCAAAACACAGTTGTCGACAAACAAGTAGAATTGGATGCACTCGCGAAATCCGTTTGTAAGATTGGTTCCATCCTTTTGTCGTCTATTCAAATAACCAAATCTCGTCGTAGCAAGCGAATTGCACCAACAAAAAAAAGAGAGAGAGAGAAAGAAAGAAAGAACGAGGCTCATTCTATTCCTTCGATTCTCGGAACAAACAATCGAACGAGCCGACAAATCGGCATGAAAAGAGGCGCGAAATCCGCTTAACCCACAAGCGAAAGAATCGAGCGGCACTCTGAATGCTGACAAATGCGCCACGCTGGAATTTATCGCGTATTAATTGCCGAATTTATCGCCGATGTTTGCACTTCCCATCCCTTTAGCTTTTGATTCCCTGCGCGCTCCCTCTCGCTCGATGTATCGATCGACGCCGAACTAATGCAAGAGCGTGCGAGCCGAAAAATAATTGAAGCTTTTTCGCATGAATGCAATTGTATCCTTTATTTCCATCCGAATTTCGACGACAAACAATGATTGATTCCGAAATTTTATCTCTCTCGACTTTTTATTTCGGCTATTCTGCCGAAAACAATTTCCGAATACATTCATGCTCAAAAATTCTTTGACTTTTAAAAAAACCACGTTTGCTTCAACGGACCTTTGTGTAGAGTTCTGCGTGATCTATAAACTTTACTGTAAATGGATTAAAATACATTGGCCAAAGCTATCAAAAATCGGTAACACAAAATAATTCAAATATTGATTACCACGAACACCATAATCCAAAATAGATTAATCAAACAAATCAATCAATATTCATTTCAAACTTCAACGTGAAAAACCAACTGAAATGCCCATAATGGCAATGAATCCACAGCCCCCTCAAATTACGAAAAGAAAAGAGGATAGGAAAAGTATGCCAAGCCGATAAATCGGAGCCACATTGTCAGTGAAGCACAATGCCTATATACACAGGACGATTTTATTCTTCCGCGCGCGGCGATAAAAGCAGCGAGCACGCCAAATTGCACGAGCCGCAATAGTGCGCACGGGAATCGCAGATTCATTCGCGCAAGATGTTCTCTCTCTCTCTCTCTCTCTCTCTCTCTCATTGTCACGATGACGATGCAGGCAATACGAATTGCCACATTGTTCGCGCGGTCGAGGCTCGATTATCCCGTCGACGTGTACACAATGTGAGAGAGAGAGAGAGAGAGAGACGCGTTTATTTGCCTCGCAAATGCTTGGTATGCGTCATCAATAACATCCATAACGAGGCTTATGTATCCCGTGCTGATGATTCCGACCGTAAACAGCTTTGAACGCTGTCATCGAATACTATAATAAGGCCAATTTGAAAGTTATCAAAGCATATCGAACGAGAACGATTGCTACTCGTAAAGTTGAATAATTTCCAAAGTATTTGTTTTTTTTTTCAATCAGTCGACATTCGAGTCTCGTAAACACCCGAAACTTTCTACATAAGAACATCAACGCGCAACTGAGAAAAAAAATTGATACGTCTCGAAAGTAATGTGCTGCATTAATCTAAAATGAGAAAAAAAAACTGACGAGTACTGCGCAAAAAGATGCGCATTCACTAGGGAAAGGGGGGGAGGTGCACATATACACACACACATACACATACCTACGTGCAAAAAACTTCTTATTTACTGGATTATACGCAGCAGCCACATGATTCATGTCTCTCCTTCTCTCCTCTCGCGTCAGAAAGTTTTCGCGCGTCATCGCTCGCGCGCGCGCGCCCGGAATTTCACGCGCGGGGCACGACCTTAAAACCGACGCGATATTTCACGCTCGGCGCTCGTACATCACTCGCGCCGTACTTTGCACGAGTCTTTGACATCGTCCTACATGCTGCTGCTGTTGCTGTCTTACAACTTTTTATTCTTTTTATTTATTTTTTTTTTTTTCGCCACGAATATAACGCGATAATCCGTGCGGGCGCGCGAGTGTACATGCGGCATTCGGGCTCAATGGTCGACTTAAATATTAACGCAGAGCAATGCAAAAGTTCATTGCGATGGAAATTCATAAGTAGTGATATGACTCAATATACGATCAGACAGTCAAAAAAATGCATATCGCAAAGTATTCTATAATAATTTTGAAAAGAACATAACGCTTTTCTCTCATTCAAATATCCTGGAATCCAATATCGACTTAAACAACACATACGCAGGGGCGTTGTTCGCTTAGCGAGCTCGCATCCTCTCATTCGCGCTCCATCTTCTTACTCCGTTGGCGCATTATAGCTCGCGGTAGCTAGAAGTGTTATATACGCGTATATATATAGGCTCACACTATACTACTGCCACTGCACTCTCTCTCTCGTTTCCAAATGTATATATAGCTTAAATGCGCGCGCGGGCGCGAAACAATTACGAAGTTTCTATTGGCAATCCCGAAACAGCGCTGCTGCCGCCACCGCCGCGTGCGTATATATACAAGCGGCTGCCTGTTCGGTCCAGAAAATACGACTTCGAGACGAGAGAGGGAGAGAGAGAGAGAGAGAGAGAGAGAGAGACTTGGCCGAAGAGCCGAACTAGTTTCAAGCACGTCCCGCGAATCCGGCATAATTACTATCATAAAGCAGTCTACTCGGCTATAGGCCAATGCTCGTTCAGACTACATTTTCTTCTTCATCTTCATTTTTTTTCCGTTGCTTTATACTCATTTACATTTATGCATTTATTAAAGGATGGATATTGGGGTGGTCACCTTTGCATTATGAGGTGTGTGTCGACTGTTATATTGCGATGCGATGAAGGGATGTACTTCTTTGAAAGCTTTTTTTTTACATTGGAGCTTTGGATTTTTATTATTAAAAAACGTCAGAGAATGAAGAACTGTACTCGCCATTGTGCGCTTGAAAAATTGATTTACGAGATTTATGTGGTAATATACGATTCAGTCGACTGTAAAGCCTCTAAAAATACGTGAACAAAATAAAATTTAGTCATCGTATCTAACGAAAAAAAGCCCCTTGTTAGCCTGTCTTTTTAAAAACAGCCCCTCTAACGAAGGAAATGAATCGAATTATGTTATATTTCTATCGTAAAAAAAACATCGATCAATTAATCCGTAAAGTAACACTGCAGAAGCCAACGATATTCTAAAAATAATTTTTAAAAGTCTCTAAGGATTATCGTTTGAAGTCGCGTCGCAGCTGCGTTTGTGCAAAATATTTCGCCTTTACGGATATATAATGTTGAATTTCGTTTGAAGTTTTAACAATGGAAAGAGGAGGAGGAGGAGGAGGAGGAGGTCAGAGCAACGTCAATTGCCATAATTAGCATTATTGGCAATAACGGAGCTCGATCACGCTAAAAGAGAGATGAATTGAGCTCGGAAATTTTGCGCATGACGAAACTGCAATATATAATAGCTCATCTATGAATACATATAGGTATACCTACGTACGTGTGGCACGATCGTAGTTTTGTGAATCCAGGCTAGCTGTATTATCGACGACAATGCTCCACGATGCTCCTTTCACAATTAGCGCGCCATAATTAACGACAGATTGAACTCGCATGAGTAATATACAGTACAAGCGCGAAAGTGCCATTGTCCATGGAATTTCATATTGATGGCATCGTGTTCATTGTGCAACGGGATGAATTTATCAACTCTGCCTTTGTACTTTGACGTACATGATTATATTATTTAGTACTTAACGAGGAATGTGACAGTAAATGACTTTAATGATATTTGATGGAGATTTTTTCTATTTCAGTAAAATACTTGTTCGAAAAATTTTCAATTGAATTCCTAATGAAGATAAATAATAAATGAAAAACAGATTGAAATGAAAACATTATATTTCATGGAAATGAAGCTTTTTTCACGATTAATATTTCGTCGGGTCAGTGGAAAAAAATCCCACCTCCAATAAGAAAACACACATCCATTTTTTCCATTGAAAATTACA
>JAWWMK010018845.1:0-19062 GCA_035047105.1 Galeopsomyia nigrocyanea | reverse complement strand
ATATATATGTATATAGCTGGAGAGGATGACTGGGGCGCTCTTGTTTCCGTCAATTATTTTCGATCGGTTGCGCGCCGCACGCCCGCGCGTCTCCTCGCGTGATCGTGCAGTCGTACGACGTGTACACACACTTGCGCCTCGTTTTTCTACAGCGATCCTCACTTATATATATATATACCTATAGGGCTTCGCCAGACCGGCTCGAGCGACAAGAACAAAAAAAAAGCTCGATTCCCTTCCCCTTTCTATGTATTTGTGACGCTTCAACCGACTCCCCCTTGCTTTCGACTCTAAGTTATTGTGTCGCGCGCCACATTTAAATTCCAAGTGTTGCCTAAGTTTATTTAGATGCACTTTTTTTTCTTCCTCCACTCGCCCCTTCATTTCCGAAGAGCTGCTGTCGCTGTTTTTCTTTGATCAACGTGTGGCACTCTCGCGTGAACGAAAAATAACAAACTAAGCCCCGACGATTTCATTAAATCGATTTTCGCGCTTTTTTGTTTTTTTTTTTTTGCTTTTTTTTTATTTATTCCGCACGATTTTGGTGCACGTATATTTTGGAAAAATAATTTTTTTTTTCTTTACCGCGAGGTCTTCAATACGATCTAGATCAGTTGCAGGGCGATGCGTCATAGACGCGTACAGTCATGACTAATCGCTCCTCAGAAGCGGAACAAATTTGAACGCGCCCGGCCGCGATGCTCAAGAAAAAATTGATGGATTCTTTGAACACGTTTGATACAATGACTGCACCTTCGCATTGTCGCGATATTAATTGTGTCACAACAGATCTGTGGTTTCACGAATATTTTAGTGATGTCGAGTTATTTATTATTGAAATTCAAATAAAATATGTAAGGTTGGCATGTTATTCTTGATCAGTTACAGGATTCGCGATTGTTAGTAATTATTCAGCATCAATTCCCAGACAGATTTACCGATCGTAAGTATTTTATTTGAATTTAAAAAACGGAGAACCCGAAATCACAAAAATAAACGTACTCGGCTCGGCCGGGAAGCCGCAAATATCTGTTAAATATAAAGCTGTGTAAAAGTTCATTTACCATTCACCCGCTTGCAAGTGTATGCACTCGACTGTCATATATTATTCTATAAAAATGAAGATTATACACAATATGTATAATAATAACTCTGAACCGGCGTGCTCGCGTACGACGATAAATCTCTTGAATTTTGAGTAACTTGAATCGTTGTATAAATGAAAATCATACATTAATAATAACTCTTAATCCTCGTACTTTTACAATAATGAATCTTTTGAATTTGAAATAACCTGAATAACAAAAATATAAAAGAATAGACGTTGGCTATATACGTAAACGAAGGATCAATGCGCCCAAGTTTATATTCCTCGAGCTAAAATAGGCCTCGTATCTGTCTCTATATGTCTCTCGTCTAAAAGCTCGTGCTTTGGCGTGACCTGACGGAGAACGAACCAACTTTCTCTCTCTCCACTGAAATCGGAAGCGATGAGAAAGCTAGAGTTTGGAGGGTCACAAAAAAAGCACATGCACGTGTCACGATATAGCTCTATTACCGTCGAAGCTCTCGACAACGATCGCTTTTGCCCATAGTATGTGACGCATATTATACCGAGTAGTTTTTCGATCCCCCCTCGACGACCTTTCATCCGCCCACTGCGCGATAGCCAATATTACAAACCGATCCCTCCCTTATAACAAGACCCTTCTCTCTCTCTCTCTCTCTCTCTCTCTCACTGTGCGCGAGATGTTCTGATCCGCAAACCCATACTCGATTGAAGGGCTCTTGCAATGCCGCAAGTGCCAGCTGCGCAATAAAAAAAAAGAAACTTTCAAAGTGAAATATATACTCACGCGACATGTTTCTGCTGAGGAATGACGAGATGCCCGAGTCCTGGGCATTGCCTGCAAACACACAAAGAAGAATAGATCAAATTCAGATGGAATTATGGAAGAGTTTCAGTCTACTCTGACATTTTGCTCGCTCGCGAGGCTTGTAATCTTGGGGGCAAACTTCAATTCGGGGTCAACTTTCAAAGGCTTCACAACCCTCAGCTGTGTGCGTGTATATATGTAGTGTGCTGTAGCGAACACTGACTGCTATAGTCTCTTTCTCGGACGAATCGAAAGCTATAGAAAAGTTGCAACGAAGCCAGCAACTCGCGTACTTCATCAAAACCTGTATATAAAAAAAGCGACTGATACACACGCATACGTATAAGGTGAACGCACATGACGAAATCTATCAAAGAAATGCAATTTTCTGAGGTCTCTTCTTATTAAAGGTATACATTTGAAGGAAAATGCTCGAACATTATAGAACGTCGACAGGAACTACGTTTTTTTTCGGAATTCTTTCAATATTAATAATATTAGAAACTGAAAACTTAATTACTTCGTAATTTGTTAATAACTTTTAACTGAATTATTATTTCTAAATTGTACTTTTTTTCTACATAAAAGCCTTTTTCTTGCTATAGTTTTGACAGGTCAAACATGTTTCTAATGATCTTAGAAGCCGAGAAATCAAAATTTGAAAAAAATGACCTTTTTCGTTTATTTTTATTGAAAAACGTCATTATATAGTTCTTTGTAACTTTTCTAATGTTCATGAGAATTTTCCATCACTACATAGGCTTAAATAAGAAGGTCTGGAAGCCATATCAAAGAAAAAAAAAGTTTGCGATTGTAGACCTCAGAAAACTGCATATTTTTATAGACTTTATCATACTGCCAATGGACTCTCTTTCTCATTACGTAATGCGAAAAGGGCGTCTTCGTGCTGCTCATCTGCGAAAGACGCGTCGATAATCATAACGATGATGGAACACGCAACTGACCGATCAATATAACGACACGTCATTGCCAAGACGCCGTATGGTAGTTTGTTTGATTATTTCAAGAGTTTTGCGTTCGATTCGGCTGTCCAAAGCACAGCATCGAAAAACTCAATCGGTCTGTATACCATCCATCGATTGTAAGCAGTTCGAGACGAGAGGAATTAAGAGCTGGGGGAGAGGAGCCGAGGGTTTGGAGCCGAACCATGTGAATAGCGCTCCCCCGTATGATGTATACCCAGGAAAACAATCGGTAATGAGGGTTGCACGCGTGCATTGAACGCATAACAGACGATGAGTCAGAGCTCGGGAATCCATTTCATTGGGCCGGCATGTCGGCTCGAGCGAGCGAGCGTTCCCCCCCTCGGCCTCGGCCAGCCGAATACAAGAGATGCCGAAAATACACAACAACCATATAGAAGAGCATCCGCTGTATATATAAGGAAGAGCTGGCGCCTGCACACCTGGCCAGTACAAACGCGACTGACGATAAGATTAGCTGGCAATATGATGGAAACGTTTTTTCCAACATGGACAACGCACGATGCACTATCCAATATATATAGGTATACAGGGGATAGAGAGCTACACCGGTATAAAGCTTGGATTATCCTGTATAGCTTTTTCACTATACACGCTATCTAATTTCTCTTACTCTGTGTCAACAATATTTTTCAGCTCGCGCCAAACGACTTTCATTACTCACGTCAGAAGATACACAAGTCCATCAACCCTTTAAAACAATTTGTCAACTTATTTTTCCATCTTTCTTGCAAACTATACCACGAATGAGCAAGTATTCGACCTGATTTATAAAAAGAAAAAACGGACGTTCTCGAATATCCGGATGGTCTCATCCGGAAGGATTTATTTGCAGTAAACCCCGATAAGATGATTACAATAGTTTTAAAAAAGGTCAAAATTAAAAAAGAATAATGAAATTTACGAAAATTACGATGACCACATGTTCCAATGTAATCCCCATGTATTTCGTATGAGCTCCTGTGCCAAGCAATCCATCAAAACGCAACCGCGGCTTTGAGAAAACTTGTCAAAGCTCTCTTTTGTAGAAATGTGCGCGCATTCGAATGGAAAAACTTAGCATGACCAAGCGCTACACAGCAAAGAAAGAAAGAAAAAAAAAGCAAAGCGTCCGCGTCACAGGAACCCGGTACGTACAGTCGAATTCCCCTCTATGTTCACAAAATCGGCGATGCGCGTCGAGAAGGGCAAGGTTACGCGCTTTCTATGGAGCTCTTCCGGGAGCAGAGGCAGAGCACTCAATGCCCTACGGGGGATTTACTGGCGCGAGCGAAAATAGAACGAGCGCAGGGAAGAGAACGAAAGCGAATATTATACGTCTTATTACTCATCGACTTGAGGGCGTTGCTGCTGGCATCGTTGCAAGCTCGCTCTTTCTCGTGTATTTTTCGACAGACAGACTCCACTCCTTCGCGGCGATGGCGCGGCGTTGACCGCACACGCGACGTGCAGATGACGTGCAGACGCACGCGGTCGACGAACTCGTAATATTAGATGAGTATATGTCTTCGCCACGTCGCGCCACGCCAGGATGTGAAGAATGATAGAAAAATTGTTCAATCGAGAATGTGTGAAGAAATGCCGTGAAGCAATTATACAAGAAATTTTTCTGATGAAACCGATGAATGACAGAATTTTTTTTATCAGTGAAGTATACTCTTACATTCACAATCTTGTGGAATGAATGCTGGTCGGAAATTCAATTCTTTCAAAATTGGGATCAGATTGGCTTATTTAACGATAATCGATTTCATGAATTTTATATATTTTATTGAAACTTGTAAAGTACGTAAATGTGATAAGCCTAAAACGCAAAAGGTAGCCGGAATATTTAACGAATCAAAGCTAATTAATGAGGAAAGGGCATATTGATTTTTGAAGCCGGTCTTATGGATATATGAGAAATTCCACAAAAGCGTATCATAATTTGGCAACGTTTTTTCGAATGTTCAAACTGCGTGTACCCCTCTAATTTTACGAGATCATGCACAGATTCGCAACACTACTCTAGCCACCACTGGTATAGGAATGTGACGAATAATTCATGAATTTTATAAGTTTCGAGAAATATTTGGCGAAAAAGTCACGAATTTTGGCGTGAAAAACGTCAGATTTTTAACGACTAAATTCTTGAAAAATTCATCAAGATAAGATTTATTTTGAGTGCCATTCTCATCTCTTACATTTATTTGAATTAGTTTTATAAATATTAGAAAATTAACTGGAGCTTGTAATTTATTTTTTAAACCAAAATATTAGAAAATATCCAGATCCTTTAATGTCTTTGGCTTCCATTTTAATAATACCATTAACAGATTACCAGAACAGATATTATTAACCCGTTATTACCCAAGCCGAATCTGGACTAGATAATCTCAAACTGACTGCTGGATTCATGGCACAGCCTAAAAATAATGACCCCTGTTTTTTTTCTTTTTACATTTTTAATTGTTTATAAAAATTTATTTAAACAAATTGTAATTTAAAAAAAAATAAAATTAATATAATCTATCGAATCTACGGTAAAAACAAGAAGAAAATCTCTTTGGCATTTTTTTCTCAGACTTCAGTTTGTTACTATAAAATCGTTATAAACAATTTGAAATTTCTAAAAATTATGTTATTTTGAAAAATTAATTATACCAATCGATTCTACGACAAATATCAAGACAAAAATGTCTCTTACATTTTTTTATCAGATTCTATTTTATTAGTATAAAATCGTTATAAACAATTTCAACCTGAGTATACCGAGCCGGGATTGTTTAGAATGATTTTAGACCAATAAAATAGAATCTGACAAACAAAAATTAAAGAGATTTTTGTTTTAATTTTTCACGTAGAATCGATTGGTACAATTAATTTTTCCAAATAACAATTTTTGAAAATTTCAAATTGTTCATAACGATTTTACACTAACGAAATGAAGTCTGAGGACAAAATACAAGGGAGGTTTCTTTTCCGTTTTTTCCGGTAGAATCCATTGATCCTATTATTGGTTCAAAAAAATAATATTTTTGACAATTTGTTTAAATAATATTTTATAGTCTGGAGCCATATCGAATTTGCAAACTCTCAGCAGTTTAAAAACTTTGCGTCATTTTCGTAGCTTTATTCGTTGGGTTTTTGGCTTACACAAGTATTTATTAGTTCATCAATTTTTCTTTCTTTTTTTATTTTCACGATATGTTTTGCTATATTTTGAAACTTTAGTTTTAAGACTCATCGCGAAATGCTTATGTTAGAATCGATCACATTCCATTTTCATGTTTATTCGCTAACTCATCGTAAACTATATAGGTTATAGGTTAGACCTTTAAAAATGCGAGAGCTATTCTGCTCCATGCCGGCGTGCGCATGCGCGAATGCTATAATATTCAAAGTTCGCGAATATTTCCCGAATTATTAGTCATTCTACCATACATTTTTATATATACTGAATTCGTGAACTATTCGCGTATCACGAAAACTTGACGAATATTTTTCGTGAAATTCCTACTCATCTGTTTTTTCCGATCTCATCTTCCTTTCCGACTCATCTGTTTTTGTAGCACCCTTTTATTTGTTTGCGGAAGTACAAAAATTGGGAAAAAACGCTGCGATGATAAACTCAATTAAAAGAAGAACCTTATTCTCCATGGTTTTTTTAAATTTGATAAAAAATAATAAAAAGATAACGCTAGTCTGAGCTAAAATTCACGTCTCAAACCATATTTTAATTTATTTTCTGCTCGAAGTTTTGACCCTGTTGAAGCATTGAAACCACGCAAATGGTAATTAAACGTACCTAGCAGCCCTGCATTTTTTAGAGTTGTATGCCGTGCTGTAGTTTCCAAAGCTCTGCACAGGTCAAAGTTTCAAGTAAAGTTTTTTTGATAATGTAAGTGTACCCAATATGGGACTATAACCAATATGGGACTATCGTCGGTTTTGATATGTTCGCGATGCTTTAGCAGTGCTAAACTGTGACATTATGTTTACAGGGTATATAGCGGCCGTGAATAAAAACTCTCCATGACTATTCCAGGACTTCTCTAGGAATTAAGTCCGATTCTCCAGGTTGTAAAATTATATAGGTAATAAGCTTAAAAATTAATTTCGCAGCTTACGTAGTGGAAGAACAGTTCTTTCGAACATTTAAAAAAAATTTTTGATAGCAAGTTCGACAGTCATCTTTAAATTTAAAAATATCCAGTTTAGTAGCGTTCTTTACAGATTTTAACGCTTCTTTTGTTGTGAAACCTATATCAATTTTATCAGATGTTAATAAATTTTCTTTTTTTGTTACGCCAATTTTATGAAAATCAGTATTCTTCATAACTTTTATACGACTCGCATAAAAAATAAATTGAAACAGCATTTTTGTCCAGGTTCTGCTTAATATTCCATGACTTTCCATACTTTTTCCAGATTAAAAAAAATTCTCTGATTAAAAAAGACTCTCCAGGTTTCCATGACCGTTATATACCCTGTGTTTGTACTATCAAATAATGAAAGTTCCATAGATCTGAATTACCCCCGAACGCTAAATCCGTTTTCCAGCAGCCATTTTGTGTTTTAGACAAGCAAGTCGTCGACCTCATTGACTTTCATGCAGCTAAATATTTATTGTTTCAGGTAGTTTCATATATTTTAGCATAAATCTGCGATACATCATTCAATTCGTCTTCTTTACTCTTTCAAAAACACTCATCAGAAATTTTCTAGCGCTTATATTCTAGCGTGTAAATAAGCCAATGCCGCTCGAATTACTTTTGTCTGTTGGTTGCTGTCGGTTGTACCCAATATGGGACTATACCAAAAATTATTAATGGATTATGAAAAAACACCACATTAATGTTTTTCCATGTTTCAGTTTTGAATTTTTGTGAGTAACTTAAAACAAAACTTGACAATTAGTCAAAATAAATTTGCTTATTCCACTTGTCAATGATAAAATTTCGATTTTCGTTATATTTTTAAAAATTAATGTTTATATGTAACTGAAACATTGTTACATCATTGTCACATCATACTAATTAGCTTATAATACTTGAAAAGGGATAAATCTTGATTTGTTAACTTACTTATACATATCTCGTATGATTCATATACGTAAACATTCCTTTTTTCTCTAATAATCCCATATTGGGTACACTGTCTTTTTATGCAAAAAAAAGTAGTAGCATTCAAAGTGCAATAAATCGGGCTATCTTTAATCTAAAAAATCTCGTGTGACAGCTCGTTTTAAAGGGTAAGTACTTAGCTTCAAAACGAATCCACCTCCGTCGACAAATTCATTAATGGTAAAAAGATATGGCTATTTGTCAAAAATAGATCCATATTGGGTACATTTTTTGGTTATATTTTTTGTGACGTAGAATCCGACCTTGAGCTCGGATTAACGCTATATGTCTTCATTTTTTTAATCCAATTATTGAACATTCGAATGTATTATAATCATTATAATGCACATACCGCGATAGTAAAAATGTCGATCCTCAATATTACAAATTTTTATTGTATAAAATCAAAGAAACAATACGTTACAACATAAACAGTCGATACTCGTGGTTTTTTCGATTATTTTTAGAACTTCTATGAGCGAAAAAATGGTGTCATAAGTATTTATTGTAATAGGCCTAAATTTTTTTCGATTCTATATGTATCAAATACTATTTAAAAATATTCCCAAATGGTGCCGAATGATGGTAGGCCAAGCAATAGGTAATTTGTTATGACAGTAAGTTTTTCAGAAAATCGACTGCGCCGTTTCAAAAAAGGTACTTCATAATTCATTTCAGTCATACTCTTGACTAGCAAGAACTGTGCGGGATTTTTCGAGGGATTTTTTTATCAACATTTAAAGCCGTAAAATTGCACCTTTTTTATTTTGTTTATAACTTAAAAATTAATCGAGCAATGTTATTAGCATTAATTGACAAATTGTAGTTGATTAAATTACGAATAAAATGAGCCGCCGCTTGAGTTGATCGCATAACTGGGGGCCTAGATAATTCAGGAAAAGCAAGAAATTTCTAGATTAATTAATTAATAATATTGCCTCTCCTAATGTCCAGGTCTCGCCACCACACTTCCATTTTCAGCCCCGCGGTCGCGGAGAGTCATGTTTGCACCTTTTTTAATGTATTTTGCAATGTTTTATTGAAAATTCAAGATATAAGTTTTGTTGCGATTATTGTATATTTTTGAAATTCGTTTTAAAAATGAAAATCAGACCATCCGTACGGCAATCAGGCATTTTACAATTAATCGCATTAATTTATTGAAATGTCAATTACGCGAAAACTTATTATTCCACAGTATCCAATTTTTTTATACAGTTAAAGAGCATAGAAAACGCTGCTTTTCCATTAAAACTCACACATGAAAAATGAAAATTAACAGAGATATTAATTTATTAATTAATCGTGAAATTTCCCGCTTTTCCTGAATTATCTAGGCCCCCCAGTTATGCGATCAGCTCAAGCGGCGGCTCATTTTATTCGTAATTTAATCAACTACAATTTGTCAATTGATGCTAATAACATTGCTCGATTAATTTTTAAGTTATAAACAAAGTAATAAAAAAGTGCAATTTTACGGCTTTAAATGTTGATAAAAAAATTCCGCACAGTTCTTGCTAGTCAAGAATATGACTGAAATGAACGGAAATGAATTATGAAATACCTTTTTTGAAATGGCGCAGTCGGTTTTCTGAAAAACTTACTTTCACAAATCACTATATACATTTTCCCTGTTGCTTGGGCTATTTGTGGAATCCTTCACAATAGAGTAAGACGTTATGTTTGTCGAAGTGAATATCCACAAAAGTGGATAATAGCTACGTGCCGCTCGAAAAATAATCATCGCTGTCGGAGGACGACAGTACAGAGCCAGAGAGCGCGCGCGAGTGATAAAAATTTTACGATCTCGAGCATACACCACGAATGTGCCTTCTATACACAAGTGAGCGCATGTGCGCACGGAAAGTCTGAGCGACTGCACTGGGCAGCCAGTAGTTTTGTATTTTGTTTGCGCTGCAACGTTTTCATATTTGAGATCTTTATCAACTGCCGCCCGCTGCGCACTTCCATATTGACTCGAGCAAGCTTTCTTCCACGTAACTCTTGCAGTACAACGAGCTTGCTTTTACCCGTATTTAAAGTATAAAATATTTCCTGAGGTTAAACTGTACAAAGCTGCAATGAATTCGTAGTTGAATTCGAGATTCGATCGAGAGCAGTTTTGCATATTTAAAGAGGAAGTCTTGGAAAAGCCTCAGTTTATGTTTATTATTCGCGATCTGACATTGGCTTTAAAAAGCTAGCATATATATATGCAAGTCGCATTCAACAATAAAAGTACAGTTGCAATGAATTCTCTACGAGTTGCAAGGTAGGAAGAAGTTAATAAAAAAACGTCGGCAGACTGTATATGGCGAACGTACGAGACGCGACTGTACGTACTCCAAATTCGCGATGACCCGATTTTAGCGAAATTGCTTCAACTTAGTAACTCCGCAGTTTTTACGAGCTACCCATATTACGTTAGCCGTGCAGCTCGAGTGCGCTAGCTCTTCAAATTTTCACGCGTCTCTAATGCAATGCCTTGCTCCCTATTACATCGACCAGACTGTTTGATGAAAATAAAATTAAATTGCACGGCATCGTAAGACAGTCTCGCGAATCACGCTGCAGTGGATTAACCGTAAAACGGGCCTTGATGCATTTGACCCTCGTCATAACAACGATTGTTTGGGCGACCGTCTGGCAATGTTGGATATCAAGCCGCCTGAAAGCTGCAGCAGCTGATCGGGGTAGAAAAGATATCGAGCTCAAGTGCGCGCGCGTGCCAAAGTAACCGCGCACTTTAATACACACGAAGTATAACAACAAGTGGCTGAACTCTCTATATAGCCATATGCGTTGCTTGTTTTGCTCTTCGGACTACTGCAGCTGCGTGGCGCATAAACGTGGATTAAAAAAAAACAAAAGAAAATTAAGCGCTAAGCTGCGAGAGGTAAATTGGCCGTGGCACGTTGCTCGCGTGCGAATCAAATTAGAGTAGCTGCAATTCAATTAGCCGTGAAAAATTCGACTCTCCGTGTAAAAGGCATTTTGCGAGGGCGCGGAGCGCGTTTTATTATTTCTTTCTTTTTTTTGTTACTTCTTCCAATCGATCGTAGCAGTTAATACGCTTTCCGTTGTTATTATACACGCACAAAAGCCGCGCCCTCGCGAGTTTCGTATATAGTACACGATAGACTCGTATTTCATTCCTTTGTCCGCGAGAACGCCCGTGAAATTGTTACTGCCCTGGTAGAGAAAAAGTAACGCTTGGAAATTGTAATAACTTGAGAGTTGCGAAAATTTTATGGTTTACGATTTGTCACATTTTGGTTATTTTACGAATCAATCAGCTACGACTTTTTTTTGGAAAATATCGGAAACCGTTCAAGTTTTTCAATTTGATTTCGATACATAATTCAGATTATTTTGGATAATTACACAAGTATCGACTGTTCATACTGCGAGTGCGACGAATCGGTTATTCAATAATACGAAATAAAAATTTTGAGGATCGTAATGTAGAATAAACCTTCTACCGCGGTAAGTGCATTATATTGATTAATTCATATTCGATATATTCAATACCCAATATTTCGACTGTTACTTAGTTTTACGTGTTCGCTTGATCGGCTTTCGAATATAATTGACTATGTTTTGACCACGAGTTCGACTATAGCCTGTGAGGACGTTTGTAGTGAACATTTATAATCACTGATTCAACTAAATTATTAGTATAGAATATTCAGAATCGGTAAAGACAGTTTATAGCTGCATTTGATGTCTTATTTTTTTAATCAACAGTATTTTAGTACCCGTTCGGCTAAAAAATGTTGGGTATACATACATTTGCTTACATAAACATGTTCTACAATAATTCATATTTTCTACAGCCTCCTATTTCCTCACGAGGTCCGGCCCGCGTTCTTTTTTTTTCTTTGTAGGGACGAAACGCATGCAATCTCATTAGCGAACGGAAAAAGAGCGAGCCGAGAAAATTTTTTTCCTCTTTGTCGAGAGCTCGTAGGAGCAGTCCAGTCCAGCTGAGCTGAAATAATTGATTAGCCACTTGGCTTAATGAGTCGTCAGTCGAATGAAGCTTTAGTCGGATTATTTCTTTGGCGTAGTTTGCGGACACGAGAGCGAGAGAGCGAGAGAGCAAGCAAGAGCCGTTAAGTTTGGTTACATTGACTGCACGAGCTAAAAGTGCCACTCCGAGTCTCTCTACTCGTCTCGTCGCGCGAGTAAGAGTACATATAGGCAGCAATCTCCATTACTCGGAGCTCGTTTACGAGAGCCGAGTCTCAGCTCTGGAAAGTGGCACAGCGTCACTTCCTTCCGTGCGCCTTTCCTTTCTCGTCTTCTCTTTCCTTAACGCGAATTCGAACCATCCGAATTTCAATCTCGCGGTTTTCTGACTCCGTACGCGCCGCCCGCTACATCCGTAATTCTTAGCGAGCGCCAGCTCTGACTCACGGCGTGTATTAATCACTGCATTTGATTTCCCATTCAGCAATTCGTCCGATAAAAAAAGGTGAGATCATCGAGTGAGTTTTCATCTTACGCAGCTTCGCTGGCAAGCGAGCGAGGAAGCTATACAGCTCCAATTGCGACGTATAATCAGAGCAGCTTTCATTAGACAATTTCAAGGGAAAGATGCACAGACTATCTGAGTCAGAGAATATGGCGCCAAAGAAAAAGAACCAATGCAAGCTGCGATTACGTCAAACTATACGTTGGTTCACCTATACCCAACTATACGGTTTCTCTCTCAATGAATCATGACGCGCTCTGTTATGTGTCACGCAAACAGTGAAGTATATATAATAAGCGAGCGCGCAAGCAGTGAAGTATATATAATAAGCGAGCGCGCAATCACGAAAATGGCCCAAAGCCCATGCAGGCGGGGGACGATCTTGTTTCATATAAGCCTGAAACTCAACAAAGTTTGACCCCCCCCCCCCCCTCCTCCCTGCCGCATAGCAACTCTTGCATATGCAGGCAGTAGTATCGGACCAAATTTTCCACATACATTACGTACGTACGAAAGTAGCCGTGAGATAGCGAGCAGCCAAACTCGTGAAATATCGACTGCTAATCCAACTTTATGCCATTTCCTTTCTAGTCCTATTTTTGCATCCTATTAAAGCCTACATTAAGTACATCTCGCATTTAATTATCATATCCTTTGAGATATCATAAGATTGTAAAGGTCGTGAAATAATTCAAAACAATAGCGAAAATGGCTGCAAATTACAATTGCGCTCTGCTCGAAACTTCCATTGATTTATTTCCGCTGGACTTTTGAAAACATTTATGTAAATGAGAGAAGAAAGGGAGAGAGAGAATGCATTGAAAATTTTGTCGCGAGTTTGACCAAAGGTCACGTACGTCCGCAACAAATATAACAGTCGTGCGCAGTGTACGTGTTGGGCAGGGCCTGTCGGTGGCTTTTAGCATCAGCGCTGCGCCTGTGTTATGTGTCTTTTGTCGAGAATTTATGGCAGCTGAGAGCGAAAGCGTTATACGTGCGTGTGCGTTCAGTTTCCGAGAGACCGAGAATTTTTGGCCATTGTTCGGCTGTTTTACAAGTACACATTATAGCGCGGTAGTTCGATGGATCGCTCTCGTGAGCTGCACGGACATTAGAGACGCATTAGCCCAATTCATGAGAGGAAACAATAATGAGAGAGAGAAAGAGAGCGCCAATAAAGAAGAGAGGAGAGTTGAATATAACGGCAAAGAGAAAGGGCCAACCGCTACTGCCTGCGTGCTGTATGTCTAGCCGCACTGCATATAGGTATATAGTAGCATATACATATACGCGAGGAGAGATTGAATCGCGCTCAGTCTCAGTGTCTCGGCGTGTGTTTATGCTAGCGATGCGGGTCGCTCGCCCTTCGCGCTCTGGCAACGTCGCACTCTCTCTCTCTCTCTCTCTCTCTACTCCTTCTTCTCCGTCTTCTTTGCTATCGCCACTTAAGTTTATTCCCTCTCTTTCCGCGCGCAGTATTGCTCTCTCTCTCTCTCACTCTCTTTACACACAGCGGAAATAATCCGAATAAGTCGTTTCTTTCTCTTGCAGCGGCGAGCAATCCGAATTTTCATTCCAGCGACTTATTTAAATTACGCGTACAACAAAGACGATAAAATCTTAGGCGAAATTCCTCAATTTTCGGCACAAGAGAGATCGTTGAGAAAGGATAAGTGTCGCGATAAGCTCGCGTTCATTCACTTTGTTCATCTCCGCGCGAAGGCTTTGCTTGGCCTAGCGTATACAAAAAAGAGTGTCACTCAAGACGTATCATCCGCGCGCGCGGCGAGGGAGGAGGAGCTGGGTATACGAGGCATGAGTCAGGCAGCAGGAATTCTTTTCCTTCCTTTAAAGTTGTTCACTTCTTTCTCTCTGTCTCTCTCTCTCTCTCTCTCTCTCTCTCTCTCTGACTCGATCGTTTACCTTGTGTATAGGTATACGCGAATTTTCGCCTCTCTCGCTGATTCCAACAGTTTCTCGCGATGCTCTCATGTGCAGCGGCTATTTTTAGATATATCGCAAGCGCGTTAAAGTGACGTCATGCAACGAATACCTCAGTTTGCTCTCGACAAGTATAGCCGAGAGAGCGCTGCTACTATCACCTGCATGCGATGATTATGATATTATGATATTATACAAAGAATATCTCGTAGAAAATTGATCTTATCTAATCGAATTGTCAACGTTATCTTTTCACCCCATAATCGCGGTTTCATTCATGAATCAGCTGATATTACGATGATATTCTTTCGTAGCACTACGTCAGTTATGATGATTACAAATCGTACCGTTTTTTGCTTAATGCTCTTATACTGTAACAGGACACTTGCGTGTCAAATGAATAACAAAGATGATATTGTCTTTCTGTTGATTCGACGGCTTTTTTTCTGTGCTCTAAATGAATGACAAACTGACTATTCTTCAAAAACGGGTGTATATAATTGAATATTTTTATATACAAATGAAAATAAAAGGTCTCAGTGAGTTTCTGAATGACAAAAAAACAGATCCCGACGATACTAATGCTCTAAACTTGGCTCTCGACGAATACGAATGGCAACGATAGATAACGTGTGTCAACGAGCGACTCTATTTGCGTTTCCCAAAATATTCTCATTGGCTGCTCCAATTCACCGCTCTCCAAACATCCAATTTAACCTGGTTATAATTTATAGTTGTTGGTCGGACGCAGAGGCTTCGGGCTCCAGGTACAAATGAATACAGCCCTGCACCTACAATGAACGGACGCCGACCTCGCTCCCCCCTCCCTTCCCATCTTTCTCGCTCTCTTTCGTTGTTCTTTCTTTGCTGTATGTATAGTATAGCGTGCGCCTGGCTCTCTTATATATGACGCGCGTTTCTTAGTTTACTCCCCTTTGTCGTGCTTCATTTTTAGCGCTGAAGTACGTAAGTAAGTAAGTAAGTAGCAATCCGCGAGATATTATAAGTTTCACCCGTGAACGTATATAGGTATACAGGCCAAGTTCTTCCGAGTCTTCTAATGCAAAGGGTTGCTTGCTTTTACAAACGCCGATTTTCCTTAGCAGACGCTATTCCGAGCGCTATTCAATAATAAGTCTCTCTGTTAATTCATTAAAATTAATATCCTTTTCATTATCACCATACGTCATTAACAAATTGAACTTGAGGTCTGATACAGATGGATTATTCTTAAATTTGTTGAAGTTTATGATAAAGAACAATATTTTATAAAATATATAATAACCAATTTTTTTAAATTTACCACTTGGAGTAAATAATTCTCAGCGAGTAAAACGAGAAGTGAAAATAACGTTGAGAATTTATTATTCATTCCAAACCACCCATTTCCAAATTGGATTTCATAAAAAGTTGCATTCATAAATTATAATTATTATAACAGCCACCATTTTTAATATGCATATACGTTCGCTACACACATTGCTTTACTATGACGATCATTTCCTCTCCTAACTTTTCGCAAACTTCATTTTAGTTTTATCACAAAAATAAATTGTAGATTGAATTGTCCGAACTTTAAAAGTGTTTAAATGGATTAAAAATTTAAGCTGATTCATTGTTTCCTTCTTTAACCCTTGAATATCACACCTGGCATATTCACCACCAGACTATATTCAACAAATAGTATAGTAACGCAAGCCGCTACTCATGTGCGTACCGAACGGCTCTAGCGAAACAAATTTCGAAATTATACTTTCATGTGTGACAGAATATAACCTTTTTATTCAAAAAATTTCTCCAATACGGCGATTTATATAGTGTAAATCGTCGGAATTTTGGATTGCTGCATCATACAAACGACGAACAACTTTTGCATGCTGGCTCAACGTTTTTGCACTTTCACGAATTTGCTTGATTCTAATTCGAATGAGAAAACCAACATATTTCGTTAGAAAAAAGTGACTGAACGATATTAAACGTTAGTTAAAACTAGCAAAAATAAAAAAAAAACGAAATCTTATAACGAAAGCGTACATCAGGTATCCTACACATTTTAAATCCTTTAAAAGGAAACTTACTGTAACAATTCTTTTTTTGCATTTAATATTCCAAAAATATTTTAAATAACTCGATTTCAAGTCGAATTCCTCAATGGAAAAAAGGCAAAAACGAGTATACACCAGAAAAAGTACAAAAGTTGACGAAGATAGGATAGCGACGAGCGCCAAAGAGAGAGAGAGAGGGGGGGGGGGGTTGAGAAAAACGCGCGTGTAATGACAGAGTTTGCGCGAAGTGCATCCGGCGCACATATGTTCATATAGCCATGTGCATCCGCATTTTTCAGAGCGGCCGCGTAGCTTTGCGCAGCATTGGCTCGAGCCTCTCGAAGACAACTATACAAGACACATAAAGTAAAGCAAAAAGAAAAAAAAACGTGGCATGGCGTGCATGTATATGTATAACGTGTGCAATTGCACTGCAGGAACAGCTCGCTATTATACCCGCGCTGCGTTAATCGCCCTTTTTGCTTTTTTTTCTCTTATTTGCATAATCCTGTCGTCGGTAGGCAGCGGCAACACATATAGGCTATACGTATAGCGTGTTGTCGGTGCACACGCGAACGGCCTGATTTCCCTATTGCGGCTGCTGCTGCTGCTGCTGCCTGCTGCCACAGTATCTCGTGTGTGCGCGCCGGCACGAGAGAGAGAGACAGCCAGCAAAATATGGACTAAAGAGAACTGACACATAAACTGGTCAAGCTTTGTAGTACCAAGAGGAAAAACTATCCTGACCCTATAATAGGACAGGATGCAAAACGACTCTCGCTTTTCTAAAAGCTCGAGAAACGTAGGTACGTTACTTCCAAACATCCACGCGTACACTGCGCGCAAAAGCCAAAGCCGATAATGGGTCGCGCTGGTTACCTGTGTAAAAAGTTCGCGGCCGTCGCGGTGCACTATTCGCTATACTACTCGCTTTCGGTCAATTCAGCACTCAACATTCGCATGTAAGTGTACATCGAGGCATCGATCGAACGTGGCAGACATACGAGTTTGATGACCCACTGCATTCATATTGTACACGTTGCATTTACGAGCAATCGTTATACGAATATAAATTTCTCGCTGCAGCGTTCAATACATATCTCGATGAATATCTTATGCTGTTACTTATCGGATGATTTTCTCTGAATAATGAATAATGTCACATGATCTATTGAAAAAACAAATGATTTTAAAATAGGTACAAATGCCCGTGCAGTTGAGACTATATTGAAAAAAAAAGCAATTTTTTTCGTGGAAGCGCGTGGTATGTATCAAAGTTGGAATTGAATAACCTATAGAAATTAAAATGCACGTACAGTTGCGAGTGCATTGCAAAAGCAATTCATTCATTCGTGGAAACACATGGATATAAGTTGGAATTAAATCTCGAATCGAACCGTACTCGACGAACCGTTGATTCGATCGCTGATTGGATGATCAAATAAAAATCGACACGATTCGTTGGGCGGATCGTGAGAGCGTTACACTTGCGCTGCGTTTTTTTTTTCACTCAGTTTATTTTATTTTTTTCGAGTGACTACATAATGCCTCAATTAGAGCGGTATCGTTATAGAGGTTAACCTTCGCCGTTGACTCAATCGGAAGAGAGAGAGAGAGAGAGAGAGAGAGAGAGAGAGAGAGAGAGAGAGACAGAGAGAGAGAGAGAGAGAGAGAGACAGAGAGAGAGAGAGTAGGGTGGTGTCTGATGAGAGAGTGGGAGAGCAAGGAGTTGCATCGCTCGAAGCTAAGCACGCAGGCTTGCTTGCGTCTGGTGTGTGCATCGGCTGGCATTCCCACGGGTTTACGGATAACTCTCGCGCGCTAGTCTATATCTATACGCTGCGCTCTCTCTCTCTCTCTCTCTCTCTCTCTCTCTCTCTCTCTCTCTCTCTCTCCTCTCTTGAGTGCCCCCAACGCCTATACATCGCCTACATTTTGTAATTCAGTATGCTGCAGCTCAAGAACCAAGGGACGATATGTAGGCTGAAGCATGCGTGCAGCTCCGATGACATCGCTCAATCAACTTTCTATCTCACGCTTTGCACATGCCCAAGCGATATACCTATATACACAACGCACATATTTATAGACATCTATGCATGCAGTACTCTCTTTTTTTTTTGTCAAACTCGCTTTCAATTGAAACGTTTGATCGATGAATATTAATATTTATTTTTTTTCAGCGTTTTCCCCCCCAATTTTACTCCGATCATTAATCATTCAATCCGGGTGCACAGAGATTGCAAATCGATTATACAACTGCACTACTATGCAAACGGCAGTGCATATTGAACTGTTTCTGGAAATATTTTTAGCAATCAAAAGCATTAAATTCGATTCGCGCGAATGCAATGAATTTTATCAAAATGTAAACATACACTTCCGCTGGAGGTACCGGGTTTTTTTTTTTTTTTTGCTTGTAACGGCATATCGCTATCTCAACATCGATGAGTCATTGGTATGTTTAATCAACGTGTAAATGTGTAAAATTGAAATCAATTTGAAAAATATGAGCTGTTATAACTTGCTTTGTTTAATTAAGGTAGTTCTTGCGTTTGGTGCCGTATCAAGAAGGGGCCCCATTAAAAAATATATTAAAAATTGATATTATTT
>JAWWMK010018834.1:0-19062 GCA_035047105.1 Galeopsomyia nigrocyanea | reverse complement strand
CGCAAGATGACATCCTCTTGTCACAAGAAGAAAATCCTCTTGTTACAAGAGGAATTCCTCTTGCTACAAGAGGATTACCTCAAGAGGATTATCCTCTTGTAGCAAGAAGACTTTTTTTCTGAGTGTAGTTCAACTCAAACGTCGACAGTCTTGGGTGATAGAGAGATGAAATTTATTGTTATATCGTCTATTTTCGGAGTAATTATTAATTACACGTTCGAAAGCTAACCATTTCGCTAGGTACGACTACTTATTAACGAACTCAGAACAAGAAACGGAAATAGCCCGATAAAGTTAAAGTACAGCGAAATTTCAAAAACTTGGTAACTCTACGAAGAAAAAAGAAAAGAAAAGTAAAAAGATAACGCGAGTGAAAGACGCGCGAAGGAGAGATATATAGAGCGAAGAAGGCAACGTGTCCGATTAGGCCACTCGGTGGCGTATTATAGAAGTGCGAAGCTCGGGAGTCGAGCCAAAGCGGCGGAACGTCAGTAATCTCGGACAGGGCCGATAACAAGCTGAGCGCACTAGAGAGAGCTTGCGGCAAGTATAGCACGTTAATGATTTCCCGCGCTGCCACCACGCGCCGTTCGCTGAATCGTCCGACTCGATCATCCACTTGCCATTGCTATCAAGTGCTCCAATTCACTCCATATCAATCTTTTATGTGCTTATATTTATGCAATTTTATAAAAAAAAATAAATCTTTATTTTAGATTGAATGAGTTTACTTTAGTCGGAAATAACTTTATTTTATTCCAAAATAGAAAAGGTTTATTTCGAAGAGAAAGAAAGAAGCTCTTCAATCTAAGAGGATTTATACTTGTATCACAACAATTTCTTTTCCCGAAAAATACAAGATCTCTCTCTCTCTCTCTCTCTCTCTCGTCGTAAAAAAAAATAATGTTCGCCGTCGAAGGATTATTATCACTCCTCTTCCACTCTTCCAATAAAAAATAATCCGACGTTAGCGTGAAGCATAAATGTTACTGTAAACACACAAACATAAAAGTAATATCGCGTGCGGGATATAAGACAAGAGAGAAGACGTGGAGCGTTGAGTAAAGGTGATAAATGACGTAATCAGTTACAATCAATTTGATCTCTGACGGAGAAATTGCTCTCGCGAAGACGCGGGGCATTAATCGTATTTATAATACGCGCTTACAAAGCTCTGCGTACTAAGAGAGAAGCTTGCACAAGAGGCACGCGGACTCGTCGCTCGATATTGTTGCTGGCTTGCCAAAATGCGCAGCGAGAGAGAGTGCACTATTGGACATTACACTCATGCTCATTAGACTTATAAATAGAAGCGAGTTATTATTAACCGTTGTACTGCGCGCGCGCGGTTAACTTTCGTTTTGTCATCGTAAATCTGCGCGCGAAGAAGCTATAATTGGCGTGAATATTGGCGTGCGAGCGCGGGGCGCGTGCGTCACAGATGATTTTGCTGTTTATGCAGAAGAGTTTTTTTTTTTTTTTTTCACGTGACGCGCGCGTAATATCAGAAGAGCCGTCGAGAAATCAAAGAAAGTCAGCTGACTCGAGAGCGAGCTCTCCTCGTGTTTCCCAAAAGTGGCCGTCGATTCGGAATGGCAAATAGGATAGCCCGTGAAACATTCAATAAACGCCTTTGACTGAGAGGGAGAAAGAGAGAGCGGATTGCGCGTGTCTTTCCTTCCCTCTGTCACTTTGACCGGGAAGAGAGAGAGAGGGCGATCTTTTTCTTATTTTGTTGCTGCAACAGCAGCAGTCTCGGAAGCCCTACGTGCCTCTCCCTCTGTCCATTCTTTGATTCCGTTACTGCTCGCCCGTCTGAGTCATCCTCTGCTCTTCAAAATTTCATCTCTTCTCGACTCGTGCCTCTGCTGTTTCTTCTTCTTCTATCTATCCCCCCTCGTGATCTCTACCGGATTCTTACTTCCGAGAAAGTCTCGCTGGCTCAAATACATTTATAACTGGCTCGCTGCTTCGCTACGTCCTTTAAGGGAGTTCAACAATTAGCGATCGATCGTTTCTCCGCGAAATCATATATCTGGAACAGTCGAGGCAAAGTCCAAAGGACATCGCAGTCGTTAAACTTTTTTTTTCTTTTTCGATTGTTGTCGGCAGCAGGAGCCAGTGATTTTGGTCGAAAGTACACACACACAGTAGTAGCAGGCCACGAAATGCGCAACTCGGGGTGCCAGTTTGCTGGCTGCAGCAGCCTGAAATCATGCTTGCTGCTACTGGCCGAGAGACCTGCGCGCCTATATACTATATAGCAAGCTACAAAGCCTCTCTCGACGCGCGCGCGCGCGGCATGGAGCTTTCGGGTCCGCGCTTTTTGGCTTACTGCCACCGTTATACCCTTTACGCATACGCCACTTGCCTCTCTCCCTCTCTCTCTTTTGACTATACGTATACTGAAAGCCTGCAGCACAATGCTGCCGACGACGCGACGCGACGCTGGCTCATTTCTCTATTACTTGCTAAACTCTCTCTCTCGCTCTATGTGCGTTTATAGCCTCTCGCTTTGTTCTCCAACGTAATAGGCGGCTCAACTATGCAAAGGCGCGCTCTATGCCACCTTATATGCTGCGATTGATTTGCTAATAACACTTGGCACGTTAGTTTTTTCTTTTTTAATTTGCCCGTGAATTCTGATCTTTCTTTCTTTTTTGAACGATTACGGAGATCCATCGAAGGTTAACGGGCGCGCCGATGTACGAATATGTGGCCCAGAAATGCCTGGCTCTCAATCTCGGGAGCAAAAGTATGGGTAACAGCTGCCTTTAGCGCGCGTAACATTCTCGACCCAAACGCCCAACATTCATCATCATTATCGCGATCTAATTCCTCTCTCCTCTGCTGCTTTCGACATCAGCTGCTGATGTAATATTTTTTTGTCGGAAAGCTTATAGGGGAGAGCGGGGTAATTTACCCTTGGGGCAAAACACCCGATCTTGAATATCTTTGAAATGAGACACATTTCAACTAGATTTAAGAAAGATTATTTATGTTTGTGTTCGTGCTCTTCCAATGGCACCCAAATTTGACTTTAGAAATAGCTTTTAGAACGTTTTCTGGCACATTGTCATTTTCGATCTATATGCTTTTGTAACTTTTTGGCTAAGCAATTATGCATTTCCAAAAAGTATGTAAACAAATCATTACAAGATTGATACACAGTTGCAATCTTTGTCAAAAGACGAAAATTTTGACGGGTCGCACGCATCTGAAATTTAATTTGCACCCAAGATACAACCTATCAAAAAAATTTTACTCTTTGGGGCAATTCTACCCTCCCATAAGAACTCAATGTTAAATTTTTTCATCTCCAAATTTTTTGCCAAAAACTCGAGAAAAGTACGAAATTGAATCCTATTTTCAATGTCGAAATCTAGACTTGAAATAAACTTATTTATTCGCGGAACAATTTGACTATGTCTCTGAATATAAAAATTTCAAGTTTTCGTGTCAAGAAATTCGTTATTTTCTCCCGTTACTGTTTAAATAGTGATTAGGGAAAGTGCCCCACCGAGCGGGTAATTTTACCTTGCCGGCGGGGCACTTTTGCCCAAAAAATTTTTTTTTGCGAAATGAAATTGAAATGTGAAAATGATAATTTCGCACATTGAAAAAAATTGTAATGGATTCTGCAAATGCTGAGCTTGAAGGAGCCATTATTAGAAATTGATACACTGCATGGGAACATTGTTAAAAAAATTAAAAATCAAAAAGTTGAGTGTTTTACCCCGCTCTCCCCTATAGCGATGACGAACAATTCGGCGAGTTGCAATTGGTTTTCTGCGTTCCGTATATTTAAGTTTGCAAAAAAAAAAAACACGAATGGACTAGCAGACGTACGGGTAACGGGTCCGTGCGCCAACTCTAAATCGATTTTCGAGCTTAATTAACGAAGCTAATTTAAAGTTGCGCCTCACCCCTCCCCCTCCCTATATACGTCCGATTTGGTAAATCGAAACTGGCTTCCTGCGGAGCGTTTGCATTAACTTTTTTTTTGTTCGGTTATACTGATTTCCGTGTTTGCCGTTCGAATTTAAGCCAGCGATTCCGTTCGGCTTAGAGTTGGTATAATTTGGATGGACTTGCTCGATTTTAAGTTTTTTTCATTTTTTTTTACTGTTTGTATTCATCATGCGGTTATGCGTTTATATATGAACAAAGAAAAGCTTTTATCGGGCGTATGAAAAGCTGAATAAACTAATTTAGCTGCTCGTGCACGCAAATTACCGTAGAAGCAAATATTGTGGCGATGCATATTATCATGTACGTTTACTCGCGTTGTTAATTAATTAGTAATTGAATTTCAACTAATTGTAACTAACCAGAATACACGTGAATATTAGATTGCTTCGAATTAATTATGTACATATAAATCTCGTTAAGCAATGGTATCTCGATAAAATTTCGAAGCAGCTTTTTTTTTATCGCTGCGCTTTTTTTTTACCGAGTCGAGTACGAAAACTGCGGTGCAAACAGCTGCAAAATATGCAAGATTAAAAGTTCGCGCGGGAAGCGGTAGGAAAAAGTAGTAGTAGTAAAGCTCATGCAAAAGGAAACGAATGTGAGTTTAGCAAATCCGATTTATGCAAGAAAACGACCGTGCCGAGGAGGAGGAAGAGCTTGTAAAAGCACATAATGCTTCGTAATTGGATTTGCCGAAATATCAAACTGAAAATATGCAAATGAAGAGGTTGCGCGGGCGACACAGGTCAGCCGCAAAGAAGTAGGAGGATGAGTTTAGAGAAAGTGGGTGGGGGAGATGCAACTATACTCCTAGCGAAGCTTCGCCTCGGCAGTGTCAATTTGCATTTTAATGTAATATCCGACAATTATGCTTCCGGCGACGTCGTCGTTGTCACAGCTGCTGCTGCTGTAACTCGAGCGTTGCCAGGTTACAGTGCGTAGTTCGTCTTTAGGGCTCCCTGTAATGTTACCAAACAACTTTGCCATTATACTTCACTCCGACGTCGGCAATGTGCTTTGATTTGCGACCCTCATTTTGGTAGCCATTTTAATTACAACCCAACGGTTTACGCTACGCTAGTTTGCGGCATTCGATTATTCAATCGTTAGTGTGTATCTACTTATTAGAACTATCATTACGTAACGCGATTTGTGCTGGTCGATGGTTGCAACATTACCACAATGTAGTACGATGTTACATGAGATTTGAACAGAATAATAACTTCCTAAACATCGAAACAAGTCTATCACAGCTTGCAAATGATGAGTGCAAGCAGGAACAATAAAAATATATAGAGCATGCAAAATCTATACCGTCACCAAGTAAAACCCGAGCGTTTCGTCCCAGATCTACCCGTCGAACTTATCAATATGGCTTGAAGAGTAGATCCTGCCATAGACGTGCAAGACTACTTAAAAATGCAGATATTTTCGCGACACACGTAAATTAATTTCTACGCCCTTACTCAAACTTCGCTCAGCTGCATCGCCGCGTGGTCCTTCTTGCCCGACGTCCAACGCTTGAAAGGACTCTATTCGCTCGACGCGAACCCTTCCCTTCACGCTTCTCCCCTTCCCTCGACTCGATGACGCGGCCCTTTGGGCCTAACGGCGCGAGCGCACTCGAATTTTCACGCGGAAATTCAAATTTATTTCTGCTTAATTTTCTAACTGCATCACTCGATTTTCGATGATCATAATTCATTTAAAAATACTTCGTCAACTCAGCTGTAACAACGACCATTTCCTCAATCAATGCCAAATCGTAACTACTCGGAGAATCAGAATGAATTGAGGGTCGAAAAGCTATATATTGGATTGTCATTGGATATAAAATCATGTACGGCACTCCGACGTATACTACAGCCCTCATTACAACTTGTTTATCGGTACTTTTTCATCGGGGCATAAATGCGTTCGCAGCGCCATTAAATATAGGTATATATGCTGGCACATGCAGCCTGCTGAAACTTGCTTAGCTACCCTCCTCCATCCTCGGCAACAACACGTCATTCGTTATTACCAAGTGCATTGACCACACTGACCCCCTTGTTTACTTCGCCTACTTTTTATATATAGGGAGCACACGTTTTCTTACACTTTGTTCGTTCTTATTTCTATTTCATGCTGAAAGATAGGTTTATTCGTTCTAAGAAATGCTACGTTGGTTTCTGTTTTATTTTTTTTTTAAATTGAAGTGATTAGTTTTTATGGCACCGGTAATTTTCTTGAGCCGATCCACCGACTGATTTTACGTCTTGAACTGCACGCTCGTATAAATGGTAGTCTGCCGTAGGTTCACGTGCTACGTTATCGCAGCGCAGTTTTTAGCTGCAGTAGTTTTTTTTCTAGGCTGTATATTGCTAGCGTCGAAAGAACGAGTTAGTTCGAAAAAAAAATGAATATATCGAACGCTCGAAAACAATATTCTCAGTTTGATAATAAATAAAATTGTTGCTAAAAGAGAATAATGAAAGTTGAATCTTTGATTTATTAAAAATCGTTTGAATCTCACATTTTCAAACTGAAAAAGTAATAAAAGATAGGAGATTGACATTTTTATTTTCACGCAAAAATAGGTCATTTATCTCCACGATATTTATTCGCTTCATCATGCGCAAAACCGAAAATTAAAATTCCCTCAGCACGATATTTATTCTTTTTTTTTCACTACTGTCAGCTGCACAATGGACAAAAGTCAGCAATCCAATATGATTTAACGCGCAAAATAAAAAAAAACGAAAGATCGTGACTTATGAAAGAGGCATTCGCGCAAGTTTTCTCGTTGTACTTTTTTTTTGCTGTAGCAACGCGTCGCGAGGGGGGCAGGCAGTCGGAATGTAAGCGTATAGGATAATGCGACGTATAAATAAAGCGGGATCAGCACCGGAAGTGAGACGTATTACCGGGGCGATGCATAAATTCCGAGATGGAAACGCGTCCCGTGGGTGAGCTATACACGAGAGAGAAATGGTTTCGTCCTTTCGTTCACTACATTTATATGAACGTGTACGTTCGATGCATATAGGTTTTTTCCACCTCTGAATTTAATTCTCGGTTTTAAATTATAAAAATCCATTCGTTCCTCTGAATTTTAGTAATAAAGTGTACTCCACTATTTATGTTTGCAGCTGCCTCGAGTGCCACGAGAGCTTGCACAGCGGCTGCTCGCGGGTTATTTGATCGCTCGAAAATGGTAAGTAATTTTAGTTTGCGGCTTTCTCATTATTAATGAAAATGTGCGCTCGCGCGCTTTATCTTCCTCGTTAAAAAAAAAAAAGAAAAACAACTCCAGCACGGCTAGGTCGTGAGATTAAAATTTTTATGGCGCATTTTTTTTTGTAACTTTCAAAATTGAACTGCGCTGTTTATTGCTGTTTGACATGAGCGCGCATTTTCGAAAGAAAGAAAAAAACGCTTCAAAATAATTCATGACTTTTACAATGGCGTATCTTGAATAATGTATATAATAGCGCAACGTACGTGCGTGAGTCATTTACACGCAACATTACGTCGATCGATAAAATTAACTCGCATTACTCGAGACTATAGCGCGAGTTGTTTTTTTTTTTTTTTCTGAGCTGGTTGCTTGGATAGACGTAAAAATTGCAAGAGCCAGTAAATATAAAGTAGGCAACGAAAAATTGACGAGTGGCGATAAACTTGAAGCGTATAATATATAGAGCTGCTGCCGTTGATTAAAGTCGAAAAACTCGAAGTAAACAAATCGCAGTTGGTGGGCAATCTAGATTCTTATATTAATTATCCGCGTTCCCCGTCTCGCTGACGTCTTATCTGCGCGGCTGGCGGAAGAAAGCTCGAACAAAACAATTGCCGCTCGCTACTGCGAGCCTTTCAAACACGCGTCATTTGTCCCTGTCAACAGTCCCACGAAAGCAGCAGCTCACGCTGGCGAAAACTTGCGCCGAAGCGGCAGCAGCAGCAGCAGTGAAAAAGACTAAATCGAATGAGTGACCAAGCAAGCTGGGCTTCATCTTTTTTTTTTCTTTGCCAGCTGCCAAGTGATAACAGCGCGATACTCTAGCTGCACTAAAAGTGTACACAATGTATGTGTGTGTGCAGCTTATACTAGATGGAGTTGAATGTACATATACATATATAGGACGAAGCTCATTCGACAGAGTTAATGGAAGGAACTGTAATTGCCAAGCTGAGCTCTTCCTCAAACTTTCGCATCGAGCGACAGATACACGCGACTGTCGTATGAAAGGCGCGAGCTGTTCTTTTTTTTTTTTTCTTGCCTGATTTTTCTTCTTTTCTTTTTTCGAGCTGAAGCGCTTTGCCCCATTTCCTCCTCTTGTATTCCCTGGAATGCGACCAGTGAAATCTTTAGAAGGGGGAGCTTTTAAGCCTTGCACGCGGCTTCGCTACGATGTTTACCCACTTGTACACTTTCTCTCTCCCTCGGCTCTACGCTCTCGCTCGAGTACGCTCGACAGATTTTTCAAGTTGCTGAAAAAGGTCTTTTCGACACATCTTTTGTTTTAAACAATTTCTAGACAGCGCGCCACTGATTGTTTTCCTTTTTTACAGACGTATACACAGGGATTCATTGAAGAAAATTGCATCGTCTTTTCCGATCGGTTCTATCGCCAGCTTACGGAGAACGGAACAAAGTCTGCGAGAATCCTTCGCTAAGATTTTATTTCCGTCCATCCTATCAACGCTAATGCTTATTTTTCTCGAGAACCTAGTTTTATGACTCTTCTCTCCGTCGACGAAGATTTTGGTTTATGTGTTTCTCGATTGAACAAATGGAATTACGTTGAAACATTCCAGTCTAAATCTTTGTTTTCAACACAAAATGGTGCATGTTTTGAAGGGAAAAATCAATCAAGTATAC
The DNA here is from genome assembly GCA_035047105.1 of Galeopsomyia nigrocyanea. Taxonomy (NCBI): domain Eukaryota; kingdom Metazoa; phylum Arthropoda; class Insecta; order Hymenoptera; family Eulophidae; genus Galeopsomyia; species Galeopsomyia nigrocyanea. Next base: position 10,226 of record JAWWMK010018834.1, on the reverse strand, counting down.
GTCATATAGCGTTATTTGTCGTTGAACGAGCAGTTGTACTTCGTGTTTTAGTTTTGTCGACGAATAGAAAAAAAAAAGAAAATTTGAAACTAATTACTTGATCGATATATGAAACTTCAGGAGTTCACTAAAGGAGGAGGGCAGCAGAATATTTTCTGTTTTGTTTTTACGTTTCTTCGTGCAACTAATATCGTTTCAAATGTTTCGTTGAGTTTTTAGTGCAAAACTAATAAAAACTGCCTCTCGAGTGCAGCTCAAGCGTAAAAGTAGGTATACTATCAGCAGTAGCTTTTTCACGATAACATATAAATCTACATTTTTATATTTTTACGATGTACGCTTCCAAAATATACGTGTTATCAAAGTAAAGTTACGTAGTTTGAAAAAAAAATGATAGTCCGAACAGAAATGAGTTAAGGCTAGGTTTACGTCGTTGTGTAACGTCGTTATTGAAGCGCGCTTGAAAAATTCTATTGATAAAAGCGCATTGGTGAATAGCATTGCGCGCGAGTTGCAGATGAAAAGAAGAATAAGAGAGGCCAAGCATCGATTTCCATGTATTGGTTTTCTCATCGCTCGTTCCATTCATTCGATTTATCTCTCAACGTGACTGAAGGCCACGATGCAAACGCCACGCCCTATTTTCCAACTGTCATTCCATTTAATCAGCTTTCAGTTTCATCCTCAACATGCACTGTTCTCAACGGCAATGGCGAGCAAAGTGCTGCGTTTTATTTTCATTTCGAGCTTTTTCTTTTTTTTTTTTCAAAGAATTTTTTTCATTGCGGCGAAAAAGCGCTATACGGTATTTTGTTTGCGAGTTTTCAATCCGGATTTTTTTATGAATCCCATTTGATATAAAAGCCGTTGATAGTAAATCTCTTTTAATTTAGAACTTTTAAATACAGCACCCCGGTGAGATATTTGTATATTAAAATAAAATCATAAAATAAGCTATAAACAAGATCTGCCACTTTGAGTTTTGAAAATTAAAAGATTGTCAATTCAGCAAAAAAACCTTCAATTCTACGTTAATTCGAGATTTTATTTTATCCCGACAATGTATGTTTTGCTCGCATGAATAGATAACATTTGCAAATCCGAACATGTACTTATGGAGTTAAAGTTAAGCTGCGCATAGTTAATGTTTGCTCGAGGCTCATCCGGTTACAGCCAAAGTACGACATCGGTTCCCCGGGGATTCCCGATATCCTTGCAAAATATGACGAGACATAACTTGCGTATACGTGTACTTTACGTTCTACACTTTGATAAATGTAATTTCTAATATTGATTTATGAAAGCCACTACACATTCAGTGATCATCTTGAGTTTGCTGATCAATATTTAGTTGAAAAGGATTCATACAATTGATTGTCGAACGATGTTTAAGATAACTATTCTTTTCCGTAGATTCCGGAAAAAAATATATCCCTAAACATATAGGTCGAATATCGGAAAGACGTCAGCGCGGCACTCGATTAACTTTCTTCCAGAACATAATCCTTGCATCGCAAGATGCAGACGAGGTATGATTAGTTGGAAGGCAATCGAAGTTGTCGGTGCAGTATGCGAGCAAGCGGTCGATTGCTGAACTTGAACTGCCTCGGGAAGATATCAGTCTAATAACACGAAGCTCCGTACGGAAGGGGAAGTTAATATCTCGGTGCCCATGAGTAGCTTAACCCGAGCAGCTCGGAGAAATTATTACATCTCAATCTCGATACCATTAGTCTTCGCTCGCGAGAGAAAAAAAAAACGACGATTTTCCGGCTGTTCAATCTTGAGCCTACGAGTCGTTTATAATGGAGCTTTTTTCAAGGGGTTTTGCGTCGCCTTTTCCTGTACGCCTATGTTCTACGTCTTAATCGTCGCCGTCCGGCCGTCGCCGCCAAATGGGATTTTCGATTATTTACGTCCTTTATTTTGGTTCTCCATTGTTATTGATGGTTATGGCGCGTTTCTTTTCTTTCTTTCTTTCCTTCGCCAAGAAAAGGACAGCCTACTTTTTTTTCAACGGACACACGCGTACAATGGAAAATCCGTTCGGTTTTCTTCCGTTGCTACGTATAGAAAGTTAAACGGATATATAAAGAAAAATATTTCTCTCTGGCTAACGGATATATCTGCTGGAGAGTTCGAATATTTTGTCCGCGGCAGATAACTTACGCAAACTTTCGCTAAACTTGAACTTTCTTTAATACATGCAGTTTTGACCGAGTTATAGTTCTTCCGAATCCATTTCTGGAAACGAGGCCATATCTGTAAAACTTTCTGTACGTACGTAAGTTATTCAATGTTGGGTGAATAATTTATTCGTGTGTATATATTCTATGAACGAGGCTTAACAACCAACGACAACACTTACGATTTTATCCTGTAAAAGTGCATTGCCAGCGAAGCCTCATTTATAAATCTGAAAAACACGATCGAGGCAGGCTCGCAAAATTGTAATAGCGCTAGATGCAGATGCAAGTAGTAGCGATCAAGCTCGCGTCAGGCGGAGTGAGCATATATATGCCGCGCGGCGTACAAATAAACGTCAGGCCGCCGCTGCGATGTAGAGGTATATATAGTTGCATAGCAGACACACTCTCGAGCAGCCGACCGTATATAAGCTCCTTCGAGCTCTTTTACGGATTAACCCTGTGTGTGTGTGCGCGCAAGCTACTCCGCTGTTTGAATACATAACACGCGGCGGATGTGTACTCTGCGAATAAAATACGAGAGCTGGTAGCTTTCGAGCGTAGCTATTCAAATTGGATTATTACTCGCAGATTTGGATATTTCAACATTGATATATACCTCGTTTATCGTCGTTCAATTTTACATCTTTTTTACGACTGAAATTCAGGGGATGCATTTTTTTTTTTAATTTTTGAAAGAAAAGCTCGTTAAAACGTAGCTCTCTCATCAAGTTGCGAAAAGAGAGTTTCGCGCGGCGAGGGGGTAGCTCGTGATTGTTAGCTATTCATCGTCGCATCCTGCCGGATGTTTCTTTATTCGCGCGGCTAGATTTATCTTGGGGGAGGAGAGGGTTGGATGTTATCGCGATCCTCCGCAGCTGAATGGAAGGCTTTTGAGCAACGTGTGGCGCACCTCCGACTACTCGCTCGCTCGCCCTCAAACTTTAAGCATGCGATCCTAATCGACGCGCAGCCAACTCTCGCTACGCATTCCTTCGGACTCTCTACGACTGACCTGCTTTTCAATCTTCTTGCTATAACAACTTGCTTTTACGTATATTTATTTATTCGCAGATTGGGTTTTGCGATTAAAAACTACAGCCCCGCCTTTGTCTCGTTTTATTTTAAAACACATTCATTTACTGATGAAATGCTCTTAAGATTCCTCTCTTTGATGTGCTCTCGGCGAAAGCCGATTTTCCACGTTTGCTTCTCGTCTGCGCAGATAAGTCTTCGCCGGATTCATTGTTCGCTCAGCCGTGTCCGTCTCTCCAACCCCCGCCCTTTATTTCCTTTGTAATCCTCCTTTTAATTGCTCGTTCTACGAATTATTTATCCGCCTACCGGCTACTTCCATTTGTTTCTTAATGCTTTTGTACCTGCCTCTCCCTCTCTCTCTCTCGCTTTGGTATCGATCGTACCTCTATATAATTCAACAAAGATGCAGCAGTCTCGACACAGTGTTTTTTTTATTTACAAATTCAATTTTGTTTCAACTACTCGATTGATCTTTTGTCCTCTTTGATTTTACGATATCCTTTTTTTTAATACGTCTCTTTCGTTCGATTATTTGAATAGATGTTTTCTTGGGTGCGGCTGAAAAAAGTTGATTAAAAATGTTGGAAAAAATAAAAAAATTAAAAAATGTTTAGTAGCATCATTACATTCTCCAGTTAATCCATTGCGAATGTTAACTTTTTTTTTCATTTGTAGAAAAATAGTGTAATCTAGTAATTTGAAAAGCTTGAGCCGTTACAGCTTTTCAAGATTTTGCAGAAGATTTTAAATTAGTGAAAAAAAATTAAAAGCTAGACTTGAGGCTATAATATAACTGCTATAGATCCATGAAAATTGCATCTTTTATTTATTAATGCATAAAAATTTTTTCTTTGGGAATTTACTTTTTTTTTTGCTTCTCAAAGAAAGTTTAAATCAACAAGAGCGAACGTAGCTCGACAAGACAGTTGTTTATTTTCTTTAGAGCACAAAATCTTTTCTCGTCGCGGTGTTCTATATATTATCAGTATAGTTTTATCTACCTTTTAATATTGAAATTTCTAGAAAATGTAATATTTGAAATTTGCCATATGACAGTACTCAAGGAAGCATGTGCCATTTTTATGATCTTACGCAATAACCCCTCTCAGGCGACTTCTTTTATAAAAGAAAGAAAGAAAACTCGTTGAAGTTTTTGTTTCCAACAAGTGCAATACCAGAAAAGTTTGAATAGGGGAACCTACCACTTAATATTTAAAAACTGCTGATTACTCAATTTTGTTTAGAAAAAAAAATTGAAGATCTTTATTTTAAACTGCAGTCAAATAATACCAACCAAAGTTTGAACGAAACGCACAGTTGGAATATTTGAACAGTTAGTATAGTGTGTTGGTTCAGTTTAAATAATGAAAAATAATAAGTGGACGCTGCAAATAACTTGGCAGCTTAAAATCTCGAGTCGGCTTGAGTTTTTGGATAAGCTTGTAGTAATTAAATCACATATGATATTTAAAATCATGTAAATTCATTTACAATTTATTTTTTGTCAATTATTTATAAAGCTCTGATAACTTCTGTAGCATTGTATTGGTTATATTCAAATCGGATTAAACTGTGAGCTTTTTATTTCGCTTTTGAATAACAGTAAGAATGGTATCATTTCAGTATATTCTAAAAATTATTGAATTATAATTTTCATTTTGTTTTTTTAATAAGTTCTGAATTGTTGCTTAAAAATTGTCTAAAAGAAATTATCTTGGAATATTATTGCAAAATATTACAGTGTTAGATTATCTTCTGAGACGGATAGAATATCCACCATTTATAACATTTTTCACTTTCAGTCATCCGTGTCTAGCTGATTTTATCAACGGATATACAGATCCACATATAGTATAAGGCGCACAAGTCATAAATCTTTCTATAGATTGGTACTCAATTTTAAATTCCTAGAGAATGGTTGTGGGAGGAAGCAAAAAACGTGAAGGGAAAAAAATAGCTTAGCATTAAAAAAAAAAATCTGCGCATGAACGCAAAAAAAAACCCGTTCGAATTATAAGAGTGGTGGCTGGGTGAATATTTCATGCGCCTTTGCGACAAGCTTGGAGCCTGGCCAAATCGAACGACAGATCGAGAAAACGAAGTGGGTGCGCCTTCTACGCCCGCAACGACCAAGAGAGAGAGAGAGAGAGAGAGAGAGAGAAAGAGAGAAAGCGAGAGAAAAAAAAAGCGTAGTAACACAGTAGCTCGGGAAAAAGCAGGCGTTAACGGAGATCCGTGAAAAATAACGAACTGGGTTACACTAGGCCGTGGCACAGTGATAATTAGAGAAGGAAAGGGCTATGAATAAGGACGGGTGAAAAGGCCGACCGAATTGCGAAAAGAGTAAGCGAGAGAGAGAGAAAGGGAGAGGGAAAAAAGTAACAGAGTGTCAAGACGGCACTTGACCCTCGTAGCTCGACTAGACCTCGTGCTCTCTGCCGAGTTTTCGCACGACCCCCAGTTTCCATTAATGCAAACTTTCCCGAGTGCCAGTTTCCTCAATTTCGTCTTTCTTTTTTTTTTCTTTACCCTCACATAATTCTTATTCCGCTAAAATAGAACTTGAGTCGTCCTTTTTTAAAGTTCACACGCTACGTCCCCATTTTTTTTTTTTTTCACTAGAATCGCTACGTATACGCTACATGTCAATTTCGAACCAATCAGTACACACTGGCAGCTTAAAAAACTACCAGTGTGCCTTTATTGGTAAAAAGTACGGCTACATAAAAGTATATATTTTTTTAACTTGAGATATTCGCAAAATGAATACACTAGTTTTTCTAGTGTGATCAGCCCAGATTTATCAAAAGTTCATCAAAGCAATTTTTTTTAAGGGAAAATATGTCATCTAGACCTTAAATGACGCAGGATGTGCGTCATAGATGATCTTAAAATCTGAAATTTCAATTTGAATTTATTGATACTATAATAATTACGTATTATGCTATCTCCCTCTCCCCCTTCACACACCTTTCAAAAAAGGTAAAACTGTCATGCGAGTAGGCTTCAGAGACTGTTTTCAAATCAATTTTTAGAACGCAATCAACGGTAAGCAAGTGCATGGAAATTAATTTCCATTGTGACTACGACGAAGATTTCACTCACGGTACAAGGATCATAAACATTCACATCATATATTATCTATCTGATTTCGGCGAAACAAACAGCTCATCAGTTTTAGTCTCGAATGCACATTTGTAGGTTATAGGTACTGAGGAGTTTACCGATGCCCGCAGCTCAGCTCGACCGACCGTATTGTGATTCGATTGGTATTGGTGACAATGATGTTTTATACGTAAATATATTGTACGTAGAGGGCGCGCGCTACACAAAGAGACGATTGTAGTTTGTACATACACATGTATAAAATATGCACACGCGTTCGCTGTACACAAAGATGATCTGATTGTGAGATAAAAAAATGATCTGATTGTGAGATAAAAAGATGATCTGAGACAAAAGATGTTCTGATGAGACAAAAAGATGATCTGAGAAAACGACAATGAAAAAATTTTATTTTTCAAATAACTTTCTCAAAACTGCATCAATTGAATTGAAACTTTGTTTAAATGAAAGATGGTAATCTCGAATTTTGATTTTCGTATCAGATACATCATTACATTACGCGTGGAAACAATAAAGACAATGAAACACTTTCGGAGGAGCCCGAAAACGCCAACTTATTGTATATTTAGCGACGCGCCTGCAGGCTATACTCGCATGGACCGCGACTCTTAATTTATGTATGCATATAACCTACTTTCAGAGGTAAACGCGCATTACCTGTGTTTAAGCCGGTAGTAAAAAATTATACTAAAAGGATAATTAATGTTACACCATATATTTAAACCAGATAATTCTTCGAAATAATTAACATGCATCGAACGTCATTAAAATTGTTGAATTTATTTGCAATAATATTTTTAATATATTTTTAAAATTACTATTATCCATATGCAAGCTTTTCACGTTTGAATAATTAACAATATTTACGATTTACCGAAAATTTCGCTGCAACGTAACTATTACTTTCTCGAACCTTCATTTTCATCAATCAGTTGTCAATCAATATATTTACTTTTGAAAATGTGGAACAACTGAATTAACAAGAAATTGCAGAAACACAACTGCTTTGAATTATAAAATAATTGAATCAAGTCTGAGAGGTTTCTTTTTAATTCAAAAATATTCATTAGAGAGAGCTTCATCTCATCCACTGATTAAAAATTATAATTAAAATTTAAGAGCTTTATATTGTACGTTCTCATCTTCCAGTGGGTGCTCGTCGTACAATTGAAAGCTTCGAGTCTGCGTGCACATCGAATGGACTAGCTTGCAATTCAGCAGAGAAGTATAGCCTCACAAAGGAAAAAGCCGCGGAGCAGGGGAAAAAGGAAAAAAAAGATATCGAACCTGGGGAGGGCAGTTAAGTAGTTAGCTGTCGGAGGTTAACTCATTCGAATTCAAGCAGAGCGCAGCCATTAATCGACGTCCTCGGGCCTCCGCATCGAGCGAACGGGGACTAGTCATTAGTGGCGGTGGCGGTTCCGCGCGCGAGGTATAAATAAAAATCGAGTGCGCGCGGAAAAGCTCGTGCAGTGGAATTCCCAGTGCGAATTTAAAAATAATCGGCCACTTGTTATTTCCAAGTTTTCCAGGTCAATTATTACGCTCGAGAGTGAGAGAGAACGACATTAATTATTCGCACTCAATTGCAGCAACAAAACCCAGCAAAAATTGAGTGTAAGAGAAAAACATTCGCCAGCAAAAAAAGCAGTTTATACGCGGAAACTAAAGTGTAAACGAATGGAAGAGCTGTTCGGAAAAACGTCAGAACGCGTGACAACAAAGAAGCTTGCAAGCTCTGGGAAGCAGGTGGGTTCGGCGACCGACCGGCGCGGCGGTCCGCTCGCCAGTTTCCAATAGTCCCACCTGGGGGTCGTGGAAATGGGCCTCTAATGCTTGGAGAATGGGCTGAAAAGCAGGCCAAGCAAGCCGAGAGCGAGCGAGAAAAGAGGGGCGCAGCTTTTCCTGCAGAGCGAGAGAGAAAGAGCGCGAGAGACAGTGAAGAGGGGGAGGAGGAGAGAGCAAGAGAGGAAGCAGGTGTGGGCGAGCCCGGAGAGAGCGAGAGAGAGATCGATAGCTCAGCGACCCAGCTTTACCTACGCTCACCCCCTGCGCACCCTGCCTGCTCTCGCTCGCTCGCTGGAGCTGCTACTGGTGATGCTGCGACCCGATGTCTTCTGCCTCACTGACAATCTCGTCTGTACATCTCTAACGAGCCACATGAGATCTTTTTTTTCGCTAATATTAAACTGTCTCTTTGTTTTTTAACGTGAAACGTTTATACGCGTGTCAGAGAGCACCAAACTTCTTTTCGAAGCGAGCTAGCGAACGCGTACGCGTACGGAGTGAGTCAGAGGGTCCAATTTTACGACCTCTCTCTCTCTCTCTCTCTCTCTCTCTCTCGCTTTAGCGAGAGCGAGAGAGAGAGAGAGAGAGAGAGAGAGAGAGAGAGAGAGAGAGATGCAACTATATAGTACTGTAGCTTAGTATAGCTATATCTAGAGAGCTGTAGATGTAGATGTAGATTTATTTTGGACCATTCAGGTAGAACCTTGTCTGGTCAAGTGCAAAAAAATACAGAAGTACGTGCTCATTAAAAATACAAGTAACGATGTTATACAAAAATAGTGGCTATAAGAACGCAGTAGCAAAATTAAACAGGTTACCTTTTATCAACGCAAAACAAAAATATAGTAATACAAATTGCGTAGCATAAATAACAACTAAAATTAAAGCAGAAATAGCGAGAGCAAAAATATAGGCGCATTCTTAAGATTAGAAATATTCAAAAATAGCAATAAAATAGCAATAGTATTTAAGCGCAGTGGAAAAAGCAAAGAAGCATGAGCGTACTTATAGAAGCCTTGCGATAGCATGATACGAGGTCGCATACGATAGTACAAGCAAAAATATAAATAGTGTATAAAAAAACAAAAACAAGCTTATTATGAGCACGAGGGCATTTTGTGTGACGTCATATGTGCATGAGACGAATTTTATAAAAGCAGGAGGAGAATATACGTGCACGTAGAACGATTTACACTACGTTACAGTGCAGTACACTTCAAAAGCTCGCGAGCACGCAAACAGCAATAACAGAGAAATAAAATAAGCAAATACAATTAACAGTTACATACAGCATATTTAAACCAGCTGCCACTGGAGCGTTTTTGGCATATTTAAACCAGCTGCCGCTGGAGCAAGAAAAAGACATTATAGCAAACATAAGTATGTTACAAGATGAGCGCAGAATACAATTCAATACGCAAGCTTACAACTAACAATAAGTAAGCTACTGCACTGTAGTTGCATCTCTCTCTCTCTCTCTCTCTCGCTCTCTCGCTCTCTCTCTCTCTCTCGCTCTCGCTCTCTCTCGCTCTCTCTCGCTCTCTCTCTCTCTCTCTCTCTCTCTCTGTTGTTTTTGCCAGCGATTGTAATTCTGTGAGTGCAACATGAAGTGTTACCGATGTGCAATGGTGATTTTTGGTGCAAGTGAGTCCCAAGTGGAAAATCTGCGATTTTCTTGGTCGGAGTTTCGAATCACAGCTCTGCGAACGTCCATTTGCGCCACGTCATTCATCGTGCCCGGCTTCAACACTGGGACACTGCGCCACTGGGCTACACCGACCATCGTTTCACTGCTGTAACCACGGCTCCATCCTCGGCTCCGACATCGTCACCACGTGCTTTACATGTAGAGGTGCACCTCTTCTCCAGGGTCAGTTTCAGCGGTGACGGCACGGGCGAGAGCATCTCCGTCAGAATCCAACGTTTACTTTCTCGATGCTTCTCTAGTGCTGTCTAATGCGTGAACTTTGTCTTCATTCACCGAGCTGATTATCGCTGTTTCTTGCAGCTTAGTGCACGTCGCGCATTTATCTTTATCTCGATTATCCGCCGTACAAATCACATTGCTCGCATCAACTTTTATGGCTG
>JAWWMK010018833.1:0-65926 GCA_035047105.1 Galeopsomyia nigrocyanea | reverse complement strand
TATATATATATACTTTTTTTTGCGACTCTGCTCGCGTTCGCGAGGAGTTTGTAATCTATAACTTTGGAACACCGTTATCAAAACATTAAAGCGTCTCGCGCACTTTTTTTTTCTAGGTCACCGTCCTCGATTATAACGAAATGGAGAGACAAAAAAATCGATCGTATTACGCGCGCAGACACCTCTTACTTTTTTTTTTTTTGCGCACCCGGAAATATACATTATTTTTTTGTTTCTGCGTGTGCGACGGTTGATTTGTAGTGCGGAGGTTTTATACATTAGAATACATACACACAAACACACACGTACATATATGTAGAGGCGGAACCACAAGTCTTGCGCGCGAAATTTCTAGAAAGTCAGTGTGTCTGCGGCACAGTTTTCTTGATTTATTTCGTAAAGCTAAAGCGCTGCCGCGGAGAGCCGCATAACGAGCCGCATGAGCAGCACTTACATAAGGTAATTAAGCCAATAGCCGAGGCGCGCGATAAATGTGTATCCGAGAGAGCTTTTTTTTTTAAATTAATTTTTGCGTATACGACGATTCTATTTAACCCTAAAAGTACACACACACATATATTCGACAAGAGATATTTATAGACTCATTTAATGCGCAAAGTATGCAAAGAATGCGAAAATTGCTGGTTTGCACTAACGTCTATTCTACGAGCCACGTGCGTTTTATTGCGGAAGTCGCCGGGGCGACAAAGTATATTTTTAGTTTTGCTTTGCCCCCAAGTTTTTGCGAAAGAAAAGTATAATGTTCGAGAGCTGAGAGAGACTGGGTTACTCGAGTGCAAGATCATTTTGAGCGCGCGGTAAGCGGAATATATTACTAATTGAAACGCGAGCGAGTTATACTTTATGTATACAGTCGGTTTCTGGTGAAAGTTAAAGTATGTTAATGAATTTTACAAATATTCCAACTAAAACTTTTTTTTTTCGAAATATCGGAGCAAGTGTTCTCGAAAAAAAGCCACTATTTAGATGTCAATCAAGTGTCGATTTAAAGTCACATCCGAGATTTTATTTTTCTTTACCGGCGCAGTCTTGCGCAAAAAAAAAAAAACACCAACAAAAGCCACGAAAATTAGCATACAGTAGCCCTCCATATCCAACACCATCTTGACGTAACGTTAAAGGTGGGCAAAGACTCTTATTCTATTCCCTCTCTCCATCCGGCAGAGAGATTAGTCATCTATAAAGCTGGCGCAAAACGCTCTCTCGCGACTATATATACGTGACTAACGCTCGAGGAATTCCTCTCTCTCTCTTACTGTCGTATGTGTGTGTCTTATCGCAAAGAGACACGCATACGACGATTTATCGGTGAAAAGTGTCTACTTCGTTGCACTCACGCACACACGTGCATTTTGATATTATTATTATTATTATTATTTTTCGACTCGCGCGCGTGCTGAAATGAAAAGAAAGAAAAACAGACGTCGCGGTCAATTTCGTCATTACAAAATGGTACATAATCGCGACAAAGAGAAAGGTTTAATATCGTATCTTGCACAATGTGCGCAAACGGCGATCTGCGCGAAGCGAGAAATCGATATTACAATAACACAAAACCGGATGAGCTTTGAAGAGTGCAGATGAAGGCAAACATTACGTGATGTAACGCGTTTTGTAAAAGTCCAATTTAATAAAAATGAAATGTTAGTAGGTCAGCGGAGCCGTTTAAGCGACGAGATAACGAAGTGGATCGAGCACCCGTATATATTTATAATATTTTGATTATTGAGTAAAATTAAAACGTGAAATCTGCGAGCGAAAAAATTTCACTGAATTAAAAAAAATTAAAAGCAGGTTAATTGACGAGCGAACCGAAAAAAAAAACAACAATGAGGCGATTAGAGCAAATTTTCAAGTATAATAATAATTCTTATATTACTTCTTTTTTCTCACAACTGCCGCACGTTATAGCACTTTCACGGGCCGTTAATTGCGATAACGCGCGAAGTGAGTGAGAGAGATATATCCGATTTCTCGATGCGGCTCTTCGCTAATTGTTATCTCTCCGCATTGATTAAGTCTATACGCAGCAGCGCATCAGTGTCAAGTGCATATATATAGAAAGTTTATATATATGCAACGAAAATCAAGAAGAGAGAGAGAGAGAAAAGTGGGTCGAAAAAACGCAAAGAAGCCCTTGGAATAGAATCTCTCTTTTCACGAAATCAGAGACGTGCACACACTCACCTTGACACGTCTCATTGTCTGTTGCTCTCTTATATACTCCCGCAACAACCGCGAAACGTTCTTTCTCTTGTTACTCCGTATTAAACCTTCGTTCTTTTTTCCTCTCTCTACGATGATGATTTATCGTCACGACAATTCTTACGTAAGTATATACATTGTCGTTCCGCATTCTTCGGACTGCATGAAGGGGGGTTTATGATTATCGACGTGTACACTTATAGCGAAATAAAAAAAAAATAAAAGACGAAATAATAATAAAGAACGTATAAAGGTTACGTAAAAAAAAAGATGAGGTAGGAGGGGGCAAAACAAGTTGAAAAGTCGCCTCTCACTATGCCTGCTTCGGCTCTGCGGCGCGGCCTTCACGCTCGCGCGCGCGACATTTAACGGATTCGCGAGCAAAGCCGCAGCGCAAAGCAAGCAAGCAAGAGAGTTTTTACTCTGCGCGGTTATACGGCGAGGCAGAATGAAGAAAGTGCTGCTGCTGCTGCTGCTGCAAGCGCGAGTACTGGATTACTTTTATAAAGCGCACGCGGAGACGTCGCCGGTGACCGTGTTATTTTATGCTATTGACGCTCGTGATGCTGAATATTGGGAAAAGTTCGCGTGTAATATAACTTGTTAACCTAATATTTCAATGGTTTTTTTTTCGATTTTGGAGTCGCTGAAATTCATCATTGTTTGCATCATGATAGAGCGAATAGCGATCATATCATCTTTGCCGACTCATAACTTCGAAACGCAATGAGGAATTTTGACGACACTTGGTGTACCGGGTGTAAACAATATTAAAACTCGTTGAAAACTCGAATAAGGGTGGGCAGTTACTCGAGAGAGCGGCAATATTATAAGAGCTTTGCTCAATCGACTCATGCTGTCGCTGTCATTTTTTCATAAAATACAAATTTCAAAAGTTATGATTTTTTTAAATTTTACCTTCGCCCGGCCATCCAAACGTTGGGGAATATTAAGCGCTAATTTTCAATGGCGCGGACTCGAACTTATCGGGCACGGACTGAACTTTGAAGCACATCAATTTGTAGGGCAATTCTTGAGGAACAAGTACATTCTTCAATGTTCAAAAAATATGCAATAGATAAAAAATTATCAACATCCAAAGTTAGTAAAAATCGTCAAATTTTAAAGCTTTAAAAATTCAGAACTTTTGAAATTTGCATTTTATGAAAAAATAACAAGGGACCTTTTCTTCTTAAAATGGACCAAATTAATTAGAAAAAATTAATCCAGGTCGACAAAAACCATTTTTTTCCAATTTGTTTAAACAATTACGATTTAAACCGTACCATTTTTTTTCCATAAAAGGACATGAATATTCGGATTCAGCAGCTCAACATACATAAGAATCACCCTTTTATTCCCTTGGACATATTATTGCACACGGAAGATGCAGAATCTGTCAGAAATTCGGTGTATCAGCTTCAGCTTCATTTTGCATCGACCAAAACGTCTCAAAAAATGTATCTCGAGGCAAATTCCTAACACTTTTTATTTCACGCCTGTCTCTCGCGCGCCTTACTCGTAAAACTATAGCAATCTAATAAAAATTGTACAAGCAAGAATTTTCTCGGTGGTATAAGACACAGAGAAGTTTTATCTCTCTCTCGTCGTATATTTACCCAGTGATACTATAATTTATACGGCGGAGCACCACACACACACAGACACATATACAATGTAATCAAAAAATGCAGAGGAACGAGTATTTATCTTATCGAGATAACAATCGAGAGAACACAAGTTGAATGATGAGCTACAACTGTTGGCGCATCCACAGGGGCAGCGACCAAACAAAAAAAATTCAAAAAATTAATTTTCATAGCATATAAATGCAGCTTGAATTTATAGATACCAGAAGGAAAATGCATATAATTGAGTTTTTCGCGACAACGAGCGAGAGAGAAAGAAAGGATTGATGAGTAAGCTGGCGCTGCAGCATCCCACGACGACGACGACGACGAGCGAGCGAGTCGAGAAAAAGAGAGAGAGAAAGACGAACATGTCTTTCTACATATGGTCACAGTGCCGCTAACGCCTAGACGACTATAATATCATAATGTCACAGCAGCTATACAACGGCGGCAGTGTCGGCAGCAGCAAAAAGAAATCGAGTAGCATGCCCTTTCTCTCGCTCGCGCGAGAGCGTGAGCGGAGGATTTTTCGAATTCCAACGCGCGCGACATTGCTAAGGTCGTTCCTTAATCTCGCCGTGGGAGGCCCCAATGTATATATTCTCTCTCACACTCTTTGAAAAAGTGTGTCGAGTACCACTGCTTCGATTCTTATTTCCTTAGTTCTTTTAGAAGGTATATATTACATTAGCATCGCTATCTGCGAGTTTTATTTTTTTATTTTTGTTTCTCTCGGTCGACCATGTTGTGTAGGTATAATAGTGAAAGCTACTATATAGCGGGCTACTTAAAAGCACATTAGGCGCATTTTGGAGCAATTTTCGAGGAGAGAATATTATTATCGTTATTCCTTGAGGTTTTGTCGTGAAAGTGAATAAAAAAAGAATTTTTTTTCTCATACGTGTTATAATCTTTAACACAAAAGAAGTGTGTATTATCTTTTCCGGTTTACTTTGCGAAAACTTGCGTGTGCTGTTAGCGCGACTTTACTCCAGAATCGAGAAAGAATTTCAAGAATCTCCGTCTCCCTAAATTTTTCTTCTCAAACAATGCAGCAAAGTCATCACTCGAACGACCTGTCCAAACACACAAATGCGCTTTTTTTTCACCCCACGCGTGTAAAAAAGAAAAATACACTGAAAGAAAAGCTTCTCTCTCTCTCTTCCTCGTTACATACTTTTTCCCATGTTACTTAGACAATCAAACAACACACATACACAGACACTGCAAGTTTAGTGTGGCACGAAGCAATGTATGCGCTTCTCTCTCTCTCTCGTCCTCATTTGTTTATTCTAAGCGCGCTGAGTTCTATTTTCCGCTTCCGGCCCCGAAATATCGATTCGCGGCAGGCAACCGGCGTCGGCCTCAATTGTCGTCGTCTTCGCAACCCGGCTCTTTGCCAGTATAACTTTGCCGCACTATCTTTGCAACAAATAAAATTTATTTCGTTCTTTTCGATAACGAAAATTGACGTAAATTTTGTACTTTTCTATCTATAATAACGAGCCGTCGACCGAGGGGCATATAACGCGTCGTCAGCGCGTTATTACGTTATCTTATGAGTTGCGCAGCGGTGCGATATGCACGATTTCACGGCCTTCCTTCATTTTTTTTCTACCACGATATATGACGGACGATGTTTTAGTAACACGAGTAGCATCGGTCATTTATATTGCGCTCTCGCAGTCGCGCGCGCGTACATTCATTTTTTTTCTTCTTTTACTTTCAAGTGTCTCTATATGGGCGCACTCGTCTTTATAAAGCATATATACGCAAAACCGTTATTGCTCAACTCGACTCGGCTTTTTATTTTTCTTCAACGCGTTTAGCTCTCAAAAGTCATTTAGTTACGTTATAATTGCTTTATTAAATTATCGTCGCGAGCCTTACGAAACACTCGCAACGACACTCGTACGCTAAATAACAAAAATTATTCCATCGGCAAATTTTTCCGTTACATCAAATTAGTTTTTTTTTTCGCGATCGAAGATCGATCCTGAGATTCGTATCTTACGCATGTACCCGATACGAAAGCTAATTTAAGATCGAACAAAGTGCGCGATGAGTAAGTGTATTATTAATCCACGCGCTATATAAAAAGAAAAGCTCGCACGCAGATTACAATCGAAATTCGTGGAACGAGATATAGTAAGAACGAGAGAGAGGATGACGGTTACAGATTGTCGTACAGGTATATAGAAAATTGGCGACACGAGCGCGCAGGAGTAAGTATAGTAAGGAGGAGTGCTTGCTATAATAATGCATAGCAGCAGGGCGGCGATGCGTGACGGGGTGGCCGACCTTCACCCGCGGCTGATTATGCTGCTGGCTTTACCGCCGCCGCTGCCGCTGTTGCTCGAGTAATTTACGGTTAGCTCCTCTCTCTCTCTCTATATCCCAGCGACGGAAACCGAACGAGGTCGAGAATGCTTGTGTGACCTCTCTCGCGCTCTCTCATCGCACAGACTCTTTCTCTCTCTCACTCGTTTACCCTTTATCTAGGCGCATATATATGTATATAGAGAGAAACAATGCCCGATGCTAATGGGTTCAGTAGGACGAACACGAACGCGATCGAATGGCCCATAAGATCGATGAAATTCGGACAGCAGCTGAACCTGATGCCAGCTGAGGATATACCAGACACACATATATAGGCACACATAATAGGCAGATGTTTTATTGAGGTTTTGTATGTATATATATATTTACTGCTGCATGCGGGTTTTTAAGGGGAGCAGCGATGTGCTTCATGTGTGACAAGTAGATTTTGTTATATATACGCGCAAGCGGAGTCGGAGTTTATGATTGGGGGAACGAGTTGAATTATTGCTGCCGGAAGATTTTGCCTTCTGTTTTTTTTTCTTTTCATCATTGGACAATTGGACCAAATCGAATTTTTGATTTTTTTTTCTCTTCTTTTCTTTTTTGTAGCTCTCTTTCCTATCGATCAATCAAGCAAAGTTGAGTTGATCGAGTTTGATTTTTTTTTTATGTATGTGACAAAATTTAACGATGAAAGTGATAATATCTTCTGTACTAATGAACATATTCGAAGCTGTGCAAGAAAAGCTACACGTGCGAAACTGCGTGTAATTATTGTGGGACATCGAGGCACGTTCGCAGTGTATTTACAAAACTACCTGTGGAATTTTCGAATTCCCGATATTTCCAATCAACTTTCGAAAGTATACATATATATATTTCATTTTTACATGTATCTATGAATAATGAATACTTGCCGATCTCGTTATGTATATCGAAACGAAAGAACTAAAAAAAAGAATTCCACCTTCGGTCGTGCGATAAATTGATATCTGCTGTACAACAACCAGTACTTAATTCGAGAACAATGCTAAGCCTATAGTAAATGACAATTGCGTCCTTCGTCAACGACGGATAACATAAGCGCACGCCGACTTTGAAATTCATTACATCACGTTTGAATGAAAAAAAAAACAGCAGTATAGAAAAAAAAAAGAACTATACGTTATAGGAAAGGCAATATAATTACTCGGCAGATTTCTCTGTAGTGGTGTTAGTGGTGGTGCGCGAGCGAGAAAGAGAGGATAGCGGCGTCGTTCTCTCTCACGCTCTTTTCTCGACAGGTTAAAATTAGCCAATAAATCAAGCAAAATAACGAACGAACGTCCCTTCGTCCGGTTCGCGCGCGCGGCTTGTAGAGCTAAAACGCACCAGAAAACTAGACTCTCTCTTTCACGCTTCAGCCCGGTGGTGCACGCTCTCGGAGAAGTAAAGGCTCTAAAACGTCAAACGGACGCGTATATAGCGCGAGAGCGAGAGCGAGGAGAGTAGCAAAAGCTGCAGCAAGCGAAGAAGAAGCAAAGCGGGGGCATCGCACCGTGTCGGCGGCAGCGGCAACGACGGCTAGAGAGAGAGAGAGAGAGAGAGAGAGAGAGAGAGAGAGAGAGAGAGAGAGAGAGAGAGGGAGAGCGAGAGAGAGAGATGCCCGAGAGGATTTTACGAGTGCTCGTAACGCAAAGCGCAGCCTTGAACTTTTCCAATTCCCCCCGTGCCGACCGACACACGCCTTCGGATAGGGTGCAGATGTGCGTACGCGCACGCACACTGCACTCACGCGAGTTATTCAACCATAGGTATATAGCAACAAAAAACAAGTAATTGCAATAGTAACGCGTGAATTGTAGTTGGTATATTTATAAATCGGCGACGACTTTGTTTCACACGCACAATGGAATTAAGCACGGAGCTGCAATTAGGTTGTACTGTACACACACGTATACACTCTATTTAAGTGGGTATGTGAGAGAGAGAGAGACAGCTCGAGTAAAGTTTAAATGGCGTGAGTGAGAGAGCGCGCACTTTAACCCCCTCTTGATGAGAACAAACGGTCGTACGGCCGTATATACCGAGCACGATTTCGCAACGCCAATAATTCATCGTTTAAAAAGCCCCAAGAGAGCTGTTTCGATTCGCAACTGAACGCTCGCCACAATTGTAAGTACATCAATAGAGAGCACGCACTGACTTGTGTTGAATACGTGTATATATGTATATCAGTCGTTTTAATCACTGTTGTACATCACATGTCTACTGTACGCCATATATCGCACGCACACCGCGAGGACGATAACGATATGACGAATTATCAACGCGTCTCTCACTGATAACAAAAACTCACCTGGCGAACGGCTGTTCCTCGACTTCGTAAAGTTCCTCGAGGTTTTGCTTAGCGAGGAGTCGCTCGAGTCTTTCGCCCGTTGGAGCAAGGTGGCCAGGGATGCCGGTCGTCTCGAACAAACCCTCACCCGCCATCGCAAGTCAAGTTCCAAGAACAAACCAACGACTCCTCACGAACAATGTCGTCGTCGTCGTTTTCTTCGGATTTCCGGGTGGAAGAAAAACGAGCACACTTTTGGAGGAAAATTTTCCTAGCTCCAGAACGCGATGAAACGTGAACAGGAGCAAAATTGATATTGTTTGTTTACACACACTCGCGACTTATACGACGACAACTCGAATGATAATTATCGTACTCGCGCTGCTGCATCTTGCCACGCTCACAGGCTACACGAGACTGCCAGCCTGCAAAGGTTCGCCGCTTCATGCCGCCGCTGAGAGTGAGAGAGAGAGCGACGATGGAAGGTGGAGAGGAGAGAGAGAGATATTGGGTGGGGGTATATAGTCTCTTTGTCGGCTGCATGCTTTCTCGGCTGTGCTCGGCCACACTCGGCAAGTTCGTTAACTGTAGAGCGCCTTTCATACTGTTGCCGTGTGCGCTGCCTGCCTGCCTGCCTGCTGCCTGCTGCTGCTGCTGCTGCGTGGCTGTGCTGTGCCTGCCAGGACCTTTTATGCGTTAGGCTCACTTTGCAATGCGACAGGGGGATATGTATTGGACCTTATGGCGTTATTGCGTGTGGTTTCGATGGATTTGCTTGATTTGATGATTTATTATCATGGGGGATCTGTAGGCGTTCTTTACTGCAATTTCGGAGCAACTCGATTTTTGGAGCAAACGAAATTCTCAACTTTAATTAATTGATTTGTCAGGCTTTTAAATGTAAGTTTGACATTTAAAAGAATGTGTTTCTCGGTGTGCAATTTTCATTCAGCTCTCACTCTCTCTGTTTAAAGAAACATTTCAAAATATTTGCATTTTGGAGTAAGTATTGCAAACAACTAATGAAACTGTCAAGACAAACACGCAGCGCTTGTGCATGCAATTGCGTTACAACAAATTTATCGCGACGTAAATTCCAATAAAATAGCAAGACAAATTGGCGAATAAATAGCGAGAGAGAGAGAGAGAGAGAGGAAAAAAAAGATATTAGAAGCGTCCTTGAAGAAGATTGTTGTTTGTATAAATATTTCGTAACTCGCGCTTCGTTCGCGATTATAATATTCCTACCATAGAAAAAGAGAAATTTGAATGTTATAATCCGCATAGATTTACGATCACCGCACGACCTATACTATGCAAACACTAATTCCATTACTGGTAAGCCACTATCATTAATATTTATTGCAGTAGGTTTGAGAACGAAAGCATGGCACCCTCGCAGGGGCCAATAAAGCAATTCAAAATCTTTTGAAATTGAACAGAACGGCGCAGAGAACGCTTAGAGGAAAAATTCTCCAAATGTGCACCAGACGCGCGAGCCATATCCTAAGCACTTTTGGCGTTTAAGGGGAGTTTTCCTCTTGGGGATAGCTCTCGATGCGGTCGGTCGTTGCATTAGAGTAATAATCGGGAGCACTAAAAGACAATGAAGAAGAGCCTGTCGGCAGACCAGCAACTGCTGCGCACACGACGGAACTTTTATTACCTTTAGACCCTTTCTTTCTCTCTTCTTCTTCTTCCGACTGTGTGTGTTATAGTGTGAGTGTATACGTCTCTTTCTCTTCTCTCTTCCCTGGGGAAACATCTGGACAATCGATCTGGCGGGCCACGGGCGAAAAAGAAAAAAAAAAGGAACTAAAGTCTATAAAGAATACATACTCGTCGCGCCGCACGCGTGTGCAGCGTCGCTCTTTTTTCTCTTTTATTTCTCTGTCTGAGAGGTGTCCGTTTTGACACTCGCCAAGAGGCACGCAACGAAACTACTCGTGTACGATGCGCGATATTACACGTATACATACAATAAAAGTATACGCGTTTCGTCACCAATTTTTTTTTTTTCTTCTTCGTCGCTTTTCGCGACTTTTGCCTTGAGTCATCAAAAATATACGGTTGTTGTGTGTCTGCTCTCCGTGTGTATGTGTGTGTGTGTGTGTTTCGATTGCTTGTTCTTATACACGTATATATTTAATATTGTGTTTTAAAATAGAACGCGGAAGTCTCGCGGGAAACGGAATTTTATATTGTCACGAATTGCGTGATTTTCATCATTCCGACAAATTGAATGCGCGCGTGTGTGTGTGGATTGTTACGTTTCCTTATTGTTTTTCTCGCCAAAGTGATCTTTGTGCTCGATTTATTTTGACGCGACGGGATTGAAGAAAATTGTAGCTCGAAATAGATATTTCATCGCGAGGTATACAGAACTCGATGTATTTATTTTGACCGGTTTTGGTTTTATTTCACTCGGAATATTTTAATCCTTTATAATACGTTGATCCTTTTTCGGCGGACAAATTTAACCCCTCGAATAAAATGTAGATTTTCTGGTTATCTTTTTAATCTTTAATGCTGCTCGAGTTAAAAAAAAAAAACAGGTGGGACATTCTGATTAACGAATATTCGTAATTTTATTAACTTGTTTTTAATATATAAATCGCACTTACGTACAAAAAAAAAAAGGGGAAACACTCCAAAAAATATATAAAATTAAAATATATATTTCATTTAAAAGAGCAACATAATATTTTCGACACGAAAATCCTAAATTCGCCTTAAGCCCTCTTACAGCCGCCCAAGTGTATAAAATTTACAATTCAAGAACAGATAAAAAGCAAGACCATCTGCAGAATAATCATCGTTCAAACAAAACCCGCAGACTCGAAAAAGTATATACGAAGGAGAAGAAGAAAAAAAAATGCAGCAGCAGCGAACGACCACCTGCTTGTAATCTGGCCAACCACCTCGCAGTTCTCAACTGTAGATGAAGCCTGAGGCCTATCCAGCTGGACTCGCTATATGTATATATAGCATATATATATCCTCAAGCTGCTGCCGGACGCTTCGTGTGTGTATATAATGTATATACATGTGCGGGGCCGTGTGTCGGAACGGCGGTTGGCGCATATAGAAAGAGAGAGAAGGGGGACACGTGTTGGGCTCTACTGCAGCGAATTTTCGAGCTCTAAAACGCAATGACGACGATTTTTATAGCCGATCCTTTGTTCCTTTATATTATAGATATATTATAGATACGCCACAGGCACACGTTCGTTGTTTTTTTTTCCTGTAGAAAAACACATTGGCGCGCGTGTAAGAGACTTTATAAGGATCGATAAGGTGTGTCACTGGGTTTATCGATATCTGTGTCATCCTGCGACGAAAAATCCGTCGCTTTCATTTCATCCTCGCGCGGATAAAAAAACGAGTAAACGATAAAATCCGCTAATGGATCTAAATGCGCGAGAGAGAGCTTCGTCGTCGTCGTCGACGAAGAAGTAAAAAAAGAAGAAAAAAAAGGAGCAGCAGCAAGTACAGCATCGCGAAGGGGATTTAATATTTCATAGCTTGCTAGCTTAGCCTTGCTATCGCGTAGAGATCGCAACTCACGACTAGGCAGCAGCAGCAGCAGGCAGGCACAGCTGAAAAAGCGACTCTGCTGCACTACCGTGCGCGCATTCCTCGCGAGCTGTACGCGCTTATAGCTTCGCTTGCTGCTTGCTGCCTCATGCTTGTGTGCTGCCTATGTGAAGGATCGTCGTTGCTAAGAAAGCGAAATTCGTGTTATGCCACTCGACGAGGGTTGTCGTCGTCCTCCTTCCTTTTCCTCTCTGGCTCTCTTGCAGGATACGGCTGCGCGTTTTTAAATGATTCTTTTCACCACGACTTTTTTCCTCCACACATACGCAAGCGACATGCTGAATTTCGGACTTTTCGAATGGAAATGTTTTTCCATTAGAGAGACACACACACTTTTTTATTTTCTTTCGGTGAATGATGATTTTTTTGAGTTGGTAACTTCATTTATTGTCGTTTGGGATGTTATATAACTCTCACGATCGTTCTATCCATTCATCACACACTTTTGAAATAATCTATCTACGAGTGAGAATCTTTAAAAAAACGAAAATAGTTCTTTTGTGTAAAAACGTGATAATCCTTCAAGAAACGGTCGTGTCATGACTTTCAGTTTTTCGAGAGAGAAAGAGAGAAAATACATTTGAGAAATCTTTCTCTCTCGCTCGAAGGACGAAGTTAAACCAGCAGCAGCAGCAGCAGTAAGGTGAAGGTTAAGGAATGCTGCAGCAGCGAGTAGCACGCAACACTCGCGAATTTGCAGAACATTTGCGTAACGTCCTGTTACGTTAATTTTTTTTTATTTCGGAAGCTGCACACAAACCGTCGTATTCGATATTTCGCTTTTAGCGCAAAAAAAAAAGTTAAACACACGCGAGCCTACTAAAGGTATAGAGAGATGTATATACAAGCCACGGGGAGAAAGTATATATACACAAAACGTTTTGTCGCGCTTTTTGCGTTGCGCAATATACACCGAACGGTCGAGATACACATGCATATATAGGTAAAGATAGTTGTGCATCCCCCATGAGAAAGTATAAGTATACAGAAGAAGAGAGAGAGAGAGAGAGAGAGAGAGAGACGATGGAATGCTCGCTTGCCAGGCTTGCTTTGCGCTTATACCTACGCCGGAAAAAGGTCTTTTCATTCCGCGAACGGGATTTATGGGGGCGCTCCCACCACCACTACCATCACCACCACCAAAGGGGTTCCCGGAAAGCGCATCTTCATCGTCGTCTTCGTCGGCGTCGGCGTCTCTTTTTATAACGCGGGATAGTTTTGATGTTTGTATTCACAGCGCCGAAGTAGCACAGGACGACAGCGCCTTAATTTAGTCAAACACCACCGGCTTCGTCCTCTCATCTTGGGCGGTACGCTATATAAGTTCTTACCTGTTTTCTTTTTCCGCCTGCTATTTATATATATATAGCTAGCTAGCTACTACTACTATAGTTTTTCCAAAAAGGGACGACGATTTACGATACTTGATTTATTATCTGCTGCAACGCTATGGGCCGATCGATTTCACCACCACCGCCACCAGCGACTACCGATGTCCGCGCACGCTGGCTGGTCGAGCATTTTGTATATGTATATACCCCTGATGCCGATGATCGTAAATCAGGGTATTACGCTGACTGCTGCTGCTGAACAGTGCGCCACACCAGGGTAATGAGATTAGTTTCACTGCCACGTGCGGCTCATTCTCTCTCGCTCTCTTAAGTCCGGGATAATTTGAAGGCGTGAACCCTGTCCATTTAGACAAGAAAGCCACTTTTGACTTTTACAAACACAATGTCCATTACGGATAGCCGATCGGCTGCCGATTGTATTAATCGTCCTTGACCTCGTTAGCGTTTTGCTTGGAAATCATATTGTCGTGTTATCTCTCTTCGTCGTCGACCACGACGACGGCGAGCAGACGCATAAAACACATACACTGTATGTGTTGTGTGTGTGTGTGTGTGTGTGTGTGTGTGTGTGTAGCGCGTGGCGCTATATGTAATTATAAAGCGATAAATATTTATGGTTCTCTCATGTGTGTATGTGTGTGACGTAATTGT
The DNA here is from genome assembly GCA_035047105.1 of Galeopsomyia nigrocyanea. NCBI lineage: Eukaryota > Metazoa > Arthropoda > Insecta > Hymenoptera > Eulophidae > Galeopsomyia > Galeopsomyia nigrocyanea. Next base: position 51,827 of record JAWWMK010018833.1, on the reverse strand, counting down.
AATAATTTGCAAGACGCGAGCGTGTGTGTGCGTGTGTGGTGCGCTGCCCTGCATTAGAATAAAGCCAAGCTCTTGCTCTCTCTCTTTCTCTTTCTCGTTCGCTCGCTATATATCGAGCCTTTCACTTTTTGCTCTCCTAATCACCGCGCGGAACACGTGCTATATACACCACGATCGACAAATAATGAAATATATGCGCGAGCGATCGACTTCGAGACGACGCGACGTCGCGCCAAAGACGAGAGAGAGTTAAATCATTACAAAATACGTTGTTATACATATATCGGTTGTATTTTGCAACGCGCGATCGACAGTGTAAACAAAAAAAAACTGCGAACTCAGGGAGATCATTTTTTTTTTTAATTTTCATGTTTTATTAAAACGTACAAAGGCATCTTTTGTCGCGCGCGCGGAGTGAGCAATTTGTAATAGCAATGCGCGGGGACGCTCCGATCGATTAAGAATTAGAAAATTATACAACGACCACGAGCGTGAATCACTGTAAAATTATAAGCATCGGAAAATTAATCAGTTGGGCGACGACAATTGTGACTGTGTTGCTCTCTCTCTCTCTCTTTCGGGAGAGCAAAACAACGAAATTCGCAATTTCGTATAGCAGAGCAACAACAACGGACAACAGAACAAACCGATTAATTTCCCGAGGAGGAGAGTCGTTGTCGTGTCTCCTTCTCTCTCTCTCTCTCTCTCTCCCCCGCGACAAAAGCAAAGTATGTGTGTGCAATGTTGCACGCACTCGAAGAAGAAGAAGAAGAAGAAGAAGAAGAAGAGTAGGTATACAAGGCTCGTGAATTTTCAACTGCGTCGAGTCGCCGTCGAGTCAAGTAGTGTACTTATAAAGTAAGCTCTCTCAAGAGAAAAAGAGAGAGAGAGAGAGAGAGAGATCGGCGGGCGTGTGTATTGCTAACGCCTCGTTGTGGCGCCATGAGATTGTCTCACTCTCTCTGGCTGCTGGCGAGAAAATCGCGGTTTGATATTGCTCGCGCCTTTTGCCTTCGCCTATCCTAATAAGGCATGCCGCGGACTCACTCATATGATATCGCAACGTCCCACGATATTGCCGTTTAGCCGATGTTTTCACGACCGTCAATATATATGTATGCGCGCCAGGCAAGCAAGCAAGCGAGAGCAAGCAAAAGGCAAGTAAAGCAAGCTGCAAAGAGCGGACGTTGACAGGTTGCCTACCACAGGGGGCAAGGACGGCCGAGGTCGCGCGCGTACACCTCTCTCTCTTTCTCTCTTTCTCTCTCAGACGAGTTTGCTTCTCGAGAGGTACCTACCTTCGCACACACACACACGCACACTTACACACGTGAAGCAGGCATGGGATGGTGTATATCCTGCGGGAGCAGGAAGTCACTTCGCACGCGAGTTATTTATGAGAGAAGAAGAAGAAGAAGAAGCTTCTTTAATTCGCAACTAGCAGCGGCAGCAGTGGAGAGAGGAGAGCTCGTTACCACCACATTGCTTTTTCGGAACGCTTAGGCTAATTAGAGGATGTACTGCCGAGGGAATTTGTCGCCGCTACCGCTCGCAGTATACTATACTACTCGCTTGCTCTCTCTCAGCAAAGTGCGCGCTGTTTCTTCTTTTTTTTTTCTTCTTTCTTCCTTCTTCTTCGGAGTGTCTATACTGCTGCTACTGCGGCTGTTGTTGTTTCAAGGGGATTTCGGAGCTCGCGAGCTTTTTAGGAATCCCATACTCGCGAGCTGCGAGCTGAGTGTTATGCAATTAGCCGCGAGCGCGTGCGGTTGTGTTGGACAAATATACACACACATAGAAGGAAGATCGGTATTGTTTTAAGATTCGAGGGGGGCTTTTTAGATCGATATGGGTGTAATCGTTAGTTCTCACGACTAAATATTTCTTCTTTTTTTTGGAGGGGGAGGTAAAGTAACGATTATTAGCTTATGAAAAGTTGAATCGAGCTATGGCGATAAATACATAATACACGACATAACCGATTTATCACTTGTATAAAAGTGCCATTTGAATGGGTGTACTTAGAACACTCGAGTTGTCTCCTTTTTTTCATCCCAAAGCTTGGAATTCATTTTTCCCTTGTTTTTTGTCTTCCTTATAATACTCGACATGGAGAGAGAGAGAGAGAGAGAGAGAGATAGAGAGAGAGAGAGAGAGAGAGAGAGAGAGAGAGAAGGGTATCCTGTTGCAATATCAACATTAACATGTGCTGAGAAAGTGCAGAGAGAGAGAGAGAGAGAGAGAGAGCGCACATTGGGTGCACTAATACGTATATATACCATATGAATCATAGTAAAAATATCCTGTCAACTGGCATGCGCCGGTGCACGGAATATTGTAGCCGAGGTGCACACAAAGAAGCCAGCCGAATCCTAAGAATATTACATCGGCATTCATTACAAACTCTCCTCCTTCTCGCGGTGTGCATATATATAAAACTTCTTCAATTGCACATACGAAAACGTGCTGCAATCACATTCGCGCTCTCTCGCTCTCTCTCTCGCTCGCTCGCTGCTCTCCGCAGGAATGCAAGCATAGCATTACGCGACTCTCTCTCTCTCTCTCTCTCGAGCTCTCAAAGAGTGCATATATACACGCGATCGTGCGAAAAAGTAATACGAGGACGCTCATACGGAATTCTTCTCTCTCCAAAGTCTTCATTAGCGTAATTAGCGATATTGCTCTCAACCTACGCTCTTTCGTAAAATTCAATGAGCAGCGCGCAGCTTTAAAGTAGCGATCGAATTTACGAGCGATATATGCCGCAAGAGAGTATTAATCACCATATATAAAAGAAAATCTATCTTCGATGCACCGTACATACATAAGTTTATATGCATAATAACCCAACCAAATACGTTTGAAAGTTATGTCAGCGCGGCAAACGCACGTATATGTATATACACGAAACAATAAGAAATTTTCACGCGGCGAATTAAATTACCGCGCCGCATTTATATATATCTAAAGAGGGGGAGAGAGAGAGGTGTAGATACATGTACATATATTACGTTGCTCTCCGCGCGCGCAAGCAAGAGAGAGAGAGAGAGCTCTTTTCTCGGCTGCACAAAGAAACTAGTTTCTAGGTTTATTTGCTCGCTTTTTTCCAGGTGCGCGAGCAACCAACCAACCGAGCGAGAACAGATCGGATGGAGAACGCGCGCCGCGCGCGAGTCGAGAGAGCGAGCGCCGCCGGTAAATTTTCCAAGTCTAATGCAATTGTAAGCTATATAGCAAAAGGTAGAGAGACAGAGAGAGCAACAGCACACGCCCCCGTGTAACGGACATTTTTCATAGGGATACATATATTATCCGATACGTATGTATATATATATATACGCTACGATATTACGCTGTTTATACCAACTGAGAACACTTAGCGGAGAGAAGCTTTTCCCCAATGATTTTCATTCGCGCGAGGACAGTTTTACATTTCTTGCCACTCTTAGTGCGATATCAATATATGGTATCCTTCGAAAGTAGCTCAGTCCCCAAATAAATTTTCTCGACAGGATGCATATTGTGCGTAAAAAAAAAGGAAACTTATAAAATATACTGCCGATCCGCTGTACGTAATTATAAAAGAATTTCTTTTTAATGACTATTAAACTTCGAAATTTACTGATTTTTCCATACACGTGAGATATTAAGTATGCCCACACAATAGCCGGTAATAATTTTGTTTTTTTTTTTTTTTTTTTTTGGTTTCTTCAGTGCCGAAAAGTCATCGCGATATAAAAATGCCGGACACGCGTCGAGTTTTTGGTTGGTCGGCGTATGGTTCGGAGTTCGCATGCATTATAACGGTCACTTAACTCTCTCAGACTTCGCCATCGTCGTCGTCGTGGTCGTCGTCGTGGTTGGTGGTGGTGTGCGTGTGATACGTGCCTGGGGAAATATTTGCGCGTGACGCGAATAGCTTGGCTGATTCACTCCTCGAGAATTAGCGTGTTCTCGTAGGGCTCTTTCTCTCTCTCTCTCTCTCTCTCTCTCTCCCTCTCTCTCTCTCTCTCTCTCTATCTACTACTATTACACTCAGGAACGCGAGCAAGAGAGAGAGCGAGCGAACTGCGTTGACGTTCCTATTTTCTATTTCTATTTCAGCTCACCTGGGCTCTCTGCGCTTGCACGCGCTTTACGAACAGTATTATTAGTTTCTGATGTGTCAGCTTGAAATTCGCGCTACGCGTTATATTAATACGAGCGTTGTGTGTCTATGTGTGTGTGCGTGTGTGTGTGTGTGTGTGTGCTCCTTCACCTGCCCTAAAACACGTTGCTCTCTCTCTCTCTCTCTCTCACTGCGCGACGACGCTTAGTGCTGAGTGCCAACTGCTCGCTCTGCTACCCCTCGGAGACGCCGCCGGCTGGGCGCTTTTATATTTATCTCTCTGCCGGATTCCGATGTGCGCGAAAATGGATCGCTGAGGAATCTCGAAAATTCTTTAGAGCTAGCTCAGCGTGTATAGCTCTACACCACCTCGCTCGTCTTCGACTTTACTCTAATTTTTAGGGAAATTCTTGATGACATTTTTTAATTAATTTGCTGATGATTGCTGAAAAATATACGAAACGTTACTCGATGTCGTTGTACTTTATTGTCGTTGTTTGTCGATTGAAAATATCAATCATTTTTTTCTTTATTATCTCTGCCAACATTGTACCGTGTTGCGAGATTGATTGCAAATGCAGACTCATTTGACTTGATTTCAAGTGTGACGCTCAACACCTTCCACGATAATAACTTACTTAAAAATTTCGCAAGCTCTTCTGTCTTATCTGTCTCTCTCTTTCTCTCTCTCTCGGCGGAAATTTATGATTAAATTGACCCGTCTCCTGATACGCCAAGCAGTCAGTTGTGTTGATCCGCCAATTTATTAACCGTTGCTCAAAAAAAAAAAAAAAAAGAGAATCTTTTTTTGCATTCCGCTATAAGGTTTTACGAACTCCTCTTCTTCGCGCAAATTGACTCTGACGCGCAAAAATTAAAGAAGCTGCTGCCAGCTTAGCTTCATCAATGTCCGTGATGTGTGTATATATACATATATGCCAAGTGCGCGAATGTCGCGAGCTCAGAAGCATGGTTCTTTTTTTTTTTTTGCCTCATTACAGGTGCGTGTGTGCGATTGAAGCAAAGAGGTGTCGTTGACCGAGCTCGCGCTCAACTTTACGATGCCGTACGCGCGAGCGGTAAATATATGCTAAAAGAAGAAAAAAAAAGAAGAATTTTTCTACCGTGCGTCACCTCGTCGTCGTGTCGCTGTAAAAGTGAATCAGGATATATAAAGATGCATTTCCGCGTGTCGAGCTCGAGACGTTTTCTCGGTAGCGTGTATGGTACACTTGGCCTATTGTTTTTATTCGTGGCGTGAAAATTATATCGCGGAAAAATCGCGATAAGGCGTCCCAGTGTATACAGGCGATAAAAGCGTTTACGAGCTTCTCCACTATATACGGTACAGTTTTTTTTCACCCAAAAAAGGAGAAGGTGCATAAACGTTTTGAATTAAATTTACGCTGATGATTAAATCGAATTAAACTCAAACGTGAGGGAATTCGCTCGAAAATAGTTCCCGAGGAAAATTTAACGAATGCTTCATTACGAGCTGTAAACTCTCGTCTCCGAGATATTAGCGCACCTTATGGGGATACTAAAATTTCCCTCGGAGTTCCTAATTTTGGCTGCTCTTAAAATTTACAAACAGAGCTTCGCGCAATGCAGCAACACGCCTCCAACGCACGCTATATGCACAAAGGCGTTTCTCTCTCGTCTCGTTCCTTCCTCTCACCTTTCCCCCGCTGTATAACGTCCAATTACTCGTATATTTGCCCAACAATTTGCATAAAGTTCAATTAAATCTCGCAAATTCCATCGAGATCGCCTGCCTGCCCCCTCTGACATGCGAAATGCAGCTTCGACCTTTCTGCGAGAGGCGTCAAGGCAGAGTCGAACAAAAAACGATCGGTATCATATCGGGGTCCACCCATATATATACTCAGCGCACACACTACACTTGTGACGTCAGATGCACACGCAGCGAATAGCCGCGAGAGACTTATCATCAACCAGCCAGCCAGCAGCAGCAGCAGCAAGGAGGAGAGTATATATACGGCCGTGAGAACAGCGATCGAGAAATCCTTTTAGCATGCTTGGCGAATTTCGCGCAACGGTATACGTGTATATATGTACATTTCGAGCGAGCGAGCGCGCAGCTTTATTGCTCGGTTATACGGCCGATCCGTGCCTTTTGATAACGACCAGAGCCATAGGATAGTGTGCAGCTCGCACAGCAACAATCAACGGACGGGGGAGACAATATAGGAGAATTTTTCGCGGGGTGTGGCCTTTTTTTTTTCTTTTCTTCTTTTTTTTTAGCCGCGAGGAGTGGAGAGTGTGTGTCTGTATGTGTGTGTGTGTCTGGTGTCCTTGATGGTGCACGCGGATCAATTAAAATGTTTGCCCGATGGAACAAAGGGGATTGCGAGCTCTCTTTCTCTTCTCTCTTTTTTTTTCTCTTCTTTTCGCGATAAAGGGACTGATTTTTCAAAGGGAATTAATGCGCGCTGCGTTCGTATAGTATCAGAATGTATTGTTCGCGAAATTTTCTTTGTTGGATCGCGATGGTGTATTATTAATAGACTGCAAGTGCACACACCGCGACGATACCGAGTTTTTATCGCGAATTTTTCGATTAACCTGGACCGTATGTTAAAAATTTGTTATTCGAAAATTTTATATCTTTATTAAAATTGGAATTTTTGATAAAAAAAAACTTGAAAGGAAACCGTGCAACGCAAAAAAAACCGGTATGCTCCGTAAAAAAAGAAATTTATATTTACAATTAAAATCAGCAATTAATGAAGCCCAATTACCGTCGTCATAATAACCCACGAGAAGAGGAGTAACGGTGTTTACCCTAAATCCCACTCTCTCTCAAATAAAAAAAAAAGAATAATAAGATCACTAAGTCGATCGGAACGCCGGAAAGGGGTACTATACGAACGAAGCGAGCGCGCGCGAGTAAGAGGCCATGCTATGCGCCTCGCTTTATTTGGCGTTGGTCGCGCGAAAGGAGCCCACGCGACGGGGTAAATAGTTTTGCTCTCTCTGTCTTCCTATGCAGTAGCATCGTTGGTGCTCTTGGGCCGCGCTATTTTCGCCAAGTATTTGGCAGTGCCGAGGCAGCCAAGAGATTATTTTTGCACGGCGGCGGCGTCTCATTCGAGAGAGGGAGATGCGCCAATGGCTGTTAAAACTCTGCGCTCTGTGTATATGCGAGCACATCGTTAAGGGCTAATTGGGACACCAAATTGTTTTCTCGTCAATTATATTGTCAATCAAGGCGGAGAGACATCGATCTTACGAAACTCGCCTCGAATCAACGACCTTCATTTTTCACATCTTGGATACACAGCACATATATAACGTGTCCCTTTTCTCTTTCGGTAATTCAATAGCGAATTTCTCGCCTTCCGGACTGCCGGAGAGATTGGATTTAACAAGAGTGCACGACGACGACGGAGACGACGACTCGGGTGGCAAAGTGAGTCGAAAGTGAAACGTCTCTAATGCTTCGATCGAAGGATTTGGTCTTGATGTTTAGTTGCGTCACTATCTCGTGTATACGTATATGACGAAATCCTTTTAAAAAACACGCTTTTCTGGGGTCTAGAATGGAAAAAATTTTTTTAATGCTAAGGTTTCCGGACCTTTTTCCTCTTCTTTTTGAAGGTATGTATGTGTCGGAAAATGCTCGTGAACATTGGAAAAGTCCTCGGGAACTATATTTTTTCAGTATTTTCCCCCCGACATTAATAACAAACTAAAAATGTAATTATTTTTCAATTTTTTTATAACTTGTCACCGGATAATTATTTTTGAATGGAACTTTTTTCTACGTAAAGGTCTTCTTTTTTGCTATCATTTTGATTGGTCAAAAATGTTTCTAGCGGTCTTAGAAGCCAAGAAATCAATATTTGAAGAAATCCCGTTTTTCGCCTATTTTCTGTGAGCCCATTTGATTACAATGGGAAAATGCCGAAAAAGTAGTTCCTGCAGACTTTCGATGTTCACGAGCATTTTCCGACACTATATACCTTCAAAAAGAAGAGGAAAAAGGTCCGGAAGCCTTAGCATAAAAAAAAATTTTGCCCTTCTAGACCCCAGAAAAGTGTGTTTTTTTAAGGATTTCGTCATATACGTATATATAGTACGTGTGCGAGGAGGATCGAAAGCGAGCGTTTTTTTACGACTGACTGAAAAAGTGGCACAGAGAAGTGATTGACCCATTTGAGGATTATGACTTTTCAGGATATACGATTTATGCAATTGCCTTCTCTCGCGCTCGCGGACTTCTTATATATACGTGAGCTACGGGGCATTCCGTACTACGGCGAGGAGTATATATACTTTCATTTCGAGCGTCCCTCTTTTTTTTCGCGCTTTTTTTTCTTATATTCTTCCTTCCGCGTGTGTAAGTGTGACGTCAAAACAATAACACATTCAAGTGTCGAAACGTCGAAAAAGAAAGTGCGGTTTGGCTCGTTTTTTTTTTTTATTCTTTCTTTCCTCGCTCTCCTTGTCTCTCATTTGGACGACGTCGCATCGATAAGGCACTTTAACGGCCTATGCCTATCGTGAATTCCATCTACCGATCCGACACCTCGTGTCCCTTTTATCACTTAATTCCTCATCAAAAACGAATTGTGAAATGGAAAAATCTTCGCGCGCCAGCGCTCGCACACCCACCGAGGATATATAGGTACATATATCCGTGCGGATGGCGCGTAAGTGTGTTACTTTCAAAAAAAGAAAAAAAAGACGTCAATTACTCTCCTCTCCAGCATGCAGCAGCGGCAGTGAACTTCTTGGAAACAATAAATTGTATCGAAAACCGCGAGCGAGCGAGCGAGTGCAAGTAGGCCGTTGTCATAATGTGGAAATAAAATATTAAGCAAAATAAAAAGCAAACAAAAAAAAAAACGAATGGAGAGGAAAATATACGAGGGATGCACACTACTGCTGCTGCTGCTGCAATGACGTACGAGCGCTTTGACCACGGCACGCGACGCTGATAACATCCGCATAGGAGGTTGCTGGCTGCTGCTTGCTTGCTGCAAACTCTTAGAGGCCAAGATTCATCGGTTACAGCCAAGCGCGGCCCGTAATTTCACGCTAAGATCTTGTCGTCGCCCCGACCATAGCCGCAGCTAGCAGCTAGCAACGCGAACTTTTATTTGTTTTTTTTTTGTTTTTATTTGCGATGCAAAAGCGCGTTTACGACTGAGGCTAATGCGATTATATAAATGTATATATATATATAGAAAAATGATTTTTTTTTGTGTGTCACGGCGATTTCTTCGAGTGAAAAGTTTAGTTTTATCGACAAATAAAAGTGAAATCTCACACACACACAATGATCGTCAATAGAAAAAGTTTTTAACGCCTTGGAAATGTATAATAAGGAATAGCTCACCTGCACATATTTGGTAAACGGTATTCGGAATTAGCTTTTTTTCACAGTAATTTGATTCTAATCTCGGGAGACATTTTAGCCGCAATTACACCAACGAATACGAGAGTGAAAATTATCGGCTGTTTTATAACTCTCGTGCGGTACTATCGGCAGAAATCAAAGAAGAAAAAAAGCTTACATACATATATTTTATTAAGCACGGGAGAAGAAGAATGTTCAACATAAAAATCAATCACGATAAAGTCTCTCGTTGCCAAAGTGTACATACAACATCCTCTCTCTTTCTCTCATTGGCGTCTAATGAATGCGAATTTCCGAGCGATAAAACTGCAATAAAACAGCTGCCTCTCTCTCGCGCGAGGTTTTCTTAAGCTTTTGCACGAGAGGAGCGAGTCAATGGTCCATTAAAGAGCAGTGTGTTTACCCTTCATTAATTACTAATCCTCAGCACTTGTTTACGACTGTAAATCGCGGCTCTCTATCTTCTCTCTCTCTTGCTATAGCTTCGGTGTGTAGTGCCACGTGCTTCGGCGATTGCCTTTGCAGATCGCTTCTTCACCTATGCAGGCAGCATTACCAAGAACTATTGGGAGCCTTACGTGCATGCTCAAATGGCTAATCGCTCGCTCGCTGCTAAAAGGGGGGAAAGGGAAGAAAAACCTTCTTACACTGAAATTCACGACGCATTCTCTAGCCCCACGAGCGCGTGTATGTATATTCCTCGCGAGAGCGTGTGGTAAAGGTAAATGATATATCAACGCGTTAGTGTGTGTGTGCGCAACCTTGAATTGAAATCTCAAATCGAGGGAGGCTGCGAGAGAGTCACGCGATATTTTCAAATGTCCCCCAGGGGATGTGCAACACACTGCACACACTGAGAAAAAGAGATTTCATCTGGGCTGAAGAAGGAGGAGGAGAGAAAATTTTTTTTTTCAGTTTGAGTTTGCGTTGCGTCTCTACTCTGCAAAGTTTATACACATACACACACGAGGGAGAGAACTTATCGCAAACAATTAGCATGCGTCGTGAAATTTACAATCCCATAAGGGGTTTATGCTAATTTCGCGTGCGCGCCACCGACGCATTACAAAAAGATTTCTTGCGACTAAATTAAAAATTCATGGATTTATGGTTTTTTTACGATTTTGCTGCCGTGTATAACGCACTGCACTTTATTCATATAGATCGACGATTCGGTACGTTGAGAAATAATTTTTCGCGACATCTTTCGAATGAATTTTGAACTATGACTATATGTATGAAAAACAAATTCATTGAAAGTGTTTTTTTTTTTGCACAACTATAGGTCACACTTGCGAAATGAAATCGACCTTGAAGAAATAAAAAAAAAATATCTCAAGTGCTCGGCGCGAGAAGAATGTGACATGAGGCAATTTCGTCCAAACGTCAATTCGTCGATCAATTCGATAAAGTAAAGCGCGCGACACGACAAAAGCATTGCAGGCTATTTACTGACCTAGACACACAATTGCGATAAGTAATCTCGTAGCTGTATGTAAGTGAGCGAACGAGCCCATAAAGAATCGATTATGATTTATCGCCCCGCGCGCGCAGATCATATCAAGCGAGTTTTCGATCCGCGCAAATTTGTCATCGAGTTCAAGAGCACGATGACCCAGAAAGATGCGCGGCGGCGCAAAAATAAGAAGAAAAGGAAAAAAAAAAGAAGCGAAGAAGCCGAATATTGAATTCTCGCTTACATGCGCTTCTTTTGCCTGGTAACCCGCTTCTCAAGATGCGCCCAGTCTCCCAATCAGGTCGCCGCCTCACGACGAAAGCCTTATACATGTATGCATACACGCTAAAAAAAAGAGACTTATGTGGACCACCTGTGGCAGCGGTATGAGAGAGTGAGAGGTGCAAGCAACAATGAGTTAATCGAGCGTGCAACGGACGACGACGAGGACCCTCCGGTCATTTTTCGCCCTCGTTTTGTCGCGCTTTTTTTGAGGAATCCTGTTAACGAGAACCCGTGCTGCTAAAGAGGACATCTTGAAAGGCTTCTCTCTCTCTCATGTATATTTGTTTATCGGACGCGGACCCTCATTTTTTTTTCTTTTGACTTTTGAATTACACGCTCGTTAAGTCATTCTGACATAATTGGCAATGGAATTTTTTCTCTTAATTGTAATCTTTGATCATTGAAATTTCAACACTCGGCTAATTTATAAAAAAATATATTTATCGCGAATGTATAATTAATTCGCGTGTGCCAGTTGTTTTTTTTATACGATAGTACATCATAGAATTGTTGAAATGGGCAATTAAAGGTCGAGAGATCGCGGAAACGCGAAATTATAGTATTTTACGATATGGCAATCCATGTATATTTCCTCTATACGCTCTTGTAACAATTTTATGGGCATATAGGTTGTGCGTTGTGAATCTTTTTTTTTTCTCTGTCTAAGACACTAATTAACGTCGATGGGAATCAGCGAAGAATTCGCAAATACGTGTACTAATAAAAGTGCTATTTCGAGAGAAAAAAAAATTCTAAAATTAATGATTCAAAAAGCACAGTGTCATTATGACACAGCGATAAATAAAATTACATCACTATACTAACCTTTTGTTTATCGTTATTTTATATATATACGCGGTGCTCGAACTATTTGCTCTATTATACGATCCTCGCCGCTGCGAAAAAATGCCTTTTATGCAATAAACATTTTTTTTTTCTTCTCGATGGAAGAAAAAAAAATCGCGCATCAAGATTCCAGCGAAAATATGAAAGCTTCTCTCGCTCGTTCGCTCGCGCGAGAAGCATAGAACCTGTAATTTCTTCCCGATAGAAACGTGACACGGCGATTATACCCCATCCAAATACCAAACAAGCTCTCTCTCTCTCTCACTCACTCTCACGTCGAAACATGATGGCTTTATCTCCATAAGACCTTGCGCGAAGAAGAAGAAGAAGAAGAAGAAGCATCAGTGCAGAAAGAGATACCGGTACACATCACTGTGCGAATAAGGGATTCTTTTTTTCCCTCCCATTTCGATAATAAAAGCCCCGTAAGAATCGAGCGAACTTAACCTTGGCTATAATAATTCGCCTTGAACGCGCGGACTTCTTCTTCTTTCTTTTTTTTTTTTTTTATCTTTTCGGAGCATATTGCGAACGCAGCATACCTTTGATCTCCTCTTTCACCTGGAATACTTTCCAGCCGATCGAGCGCGAAAACTCGTCTGCCACACACACGCATACAACGCATGTAAGGAATTATTGTTCTTGCCTCTCGCGTCTCAACGCTAATCCACCGCGACAAGGCGGAGAACAACTTTTTTGCATTTTTTTTTCTTTACATTTTTATTTCGCGAGCGAAAATAAAAAAAAAATGTATTTATCATACGAACAATGAGCAACTGCGTGCTGCGTATATGCGAGCGATAAGAAATTGCCGTTAGTAACTGTATATACAACGCAGAATGGATTTTTTTTTAGGTATTCATACAAACACACGCGGAGAGATGATGATATTTGCCCCCGAAAATTTTCTGCGATCATATACAAGTTATTCCGCTATATCTATCCGCAGCGTGTGCTGAGTTCATTTAAAAAGTAAATTAACCGATGAATTATTGAAGCGGCTAGGATATACCGTTCGACCACGGCGGCGGCGGCGCGTCGATATTTTATGAAATACACAACATGTGAAGCAGGAAGCTGGCTTGCTGCTGTTCAAGCTGCTGTAGAGCTGCGTGAGTGCATTCACCGCTCGCTCGACTCTCTCGGTGTCAAGGGAATATCGCGCACATACAGGCCTTTCCCTCCTATATATCCCCCCACCTCCTCCCTTTTATCCTCTCAGCATGAGCAGCAAGCAGCGGAGTTGCGAGTTTAAGGTCAGAAAGTCTCTTTATTAGAGCGCGTTTTCGCGGCGCTGCTCGCGCCGATGATTGATCGTCGGTTATATATGTATATGTACCACCGGTAGCCGACACCTTTAATTGTCGGGATGAACATATAGCGCCGAGAGAGAGAGAGCGAGGCGTGTTGACGTGCGAGTTATTTTGTTCCTCCTTAGTGGCGGCTTTATATCTTATGAGACAAAGGAGAGCTATTTGACTTTCTAAATCTGGCGTACTTTTTCTTTCCTTTTTTTTTTTGAAGGTGTGAGGATTTTCAGAGGGGTACTATTTTTGTAAAATAGAGGGTGGATTTACTAATAGGCGAGGCGTTAAAGTGAGCGTGTAATTTTTTGAAGTTTGTTTTTTACGAACGCGCGTTTTACACACTCTACGATGGGTATTCATTAAGGATGTTTTTTTTCCCTCATTAGAAGATTAAAGCAAACGCGTGAAAAACGAAATATAGGTATTTATGGCTCGAGTATAATAAGCCACGAGTGAAACAAAGGGAGCAACGCCCAACTTGTATCGTACAAAGAAAAGTCGCACACACACTCCCGTGGATTTTATAAATTGGCGTCTTGAAAAGGAGACCAAAAAGAAAAAAAAAATGTTCTTTCTTTCGTCAAAGATCTTTTGTTAATTTCGACACCTATATTTGATACGAATATACGCGAGCTCGTACCCTAACTCACGGATCTTTTTCATTCGCGGATCCTCGCTGCTGCTCTCGCGCGCGTGCAGCCGCAAGAGATATATAGCAGTCGCTTACGAAACGGCGCGTGCAGTGTATTTGTACACAAAAGCTGAAGGGGAGAGTTCGTGCAGTGATCGTTTTCCCTTTTTTTTTTCTCTTCTTCGTCAATGTGTGTGTGTGTACGTGTGTAGGTAAGCTTTTCTCTTTGTCTCCATTCGCGCGAGAGCTTTGTTATAGTTTGTTATCTCGGAAACTGTTGTGCGTTGAGGGAGATTTTCTCGCACCCTTCGCAGGCAGGTTTATTGTATCCTTGCACCTATTGATATACAAGAGGGGGATGGGAGAGAGAGAGAGACACGTGTGCAGGATTTATCCCTTGTGCGCTTTGTATATAGCTGCTGACAAAAGTCGAACTAATTGAATTGCGACTGTCAGTTATAAAGCGGCGCCTGGATTGTTTAAATGGTATGGCGCTCGTGCGTTTTCTGAAGCGGAATGATTAAATCAGCTATTTATTTACTGCTGATTTTATCGGGATTTATCAGACGAATTTTCGGCAAGGGATTGTTGCGACGAAAAATGTTACTGAATAAAAGATGTCGCTCTTTGTGTAGAGATTTATTCATTCGGGAAACTCCAGTATTCGAATCCAGTCCATATCCGTATATAAACTTTTTGAAAAGCGAGACATTGGTAAACAGGATGAGTCGCAGATGCAAAAATACCTGTTCGTAATTCAAAAGTCATATGACGTATTAATTTTTTAGTGATCTTTTTTTTCTGTATTGTTTAAAACTGGAGATTTGCATGTGACTGTTTTCGTCGTCTCCGATAATTTATCTGTGTCAGCATAATGTTCTCAACATTGTTTCATTTTAACGTACGCGTATTTCAATATTATGGTATACTTAAATAGTATTTTTATGTACTTTCCATTTCAAAAAGGCGCTCGACTGTTACAGCAGATGAGTATTAACTTTTGCAAAATGCACTCGATAAATTATATATGTAGAAAATAAAGTGTGTGAAAATCGTCCGTATACCGCAGCAGCAAGCAGCAGCAAGCAGCGTCAGTCATTTCGCGCAAAAAGGAAAGAACACAAGTGATTGCACGTCGAAGTGCACGTATATAGCAAAAGCCGATAAATTAGCGTTTTGAAGCACTCATTTAAATCAGTAAGCAGCAGTTTTGCTCATAAAACATAAGTTTACGTCCTTTGAGTTGAACATTAACGTGAGACACGCTCCATGAGAGGGAAAATACTCGGCAGAATGAGTACATAAATTATATCCGAGACTTCGTCGAGTTCTCTCTTCTGCTCCCTCTCTTTTGCAAACAAAACTATAGCCAACGACAGCCATAGCAGAGAGGAAAAAAAATCAATTGGAATCTAGTTTTCCAACAGATTCGCAAATTCTCCCTCTTAGTTGATTTATTCCAAACATTTTCGTACACGACGTATAAATAACTCGTTCGCTCTCGAGTTTTCCCAATAGCGAAAAATGTATATATATTTTTTCAAATCTAACAAGGGAAATTCCAACGTTGAATCACGTTCGCGCGCGCAAAAAAAAAGAGCGAAGTAATGGCATAAATAGATAAGACTGGTCATTCGTCTTCGTCGTTTGTCGGGTAAGTTCGCATTAAGATAGCCCACACGTGTCGTGACTCTTAACCAAAAAAAAAAGAAAGAAAGAAAGAAAGAAACGAAAAAAAATACACATATTCGTGCGACTCGTGCTTGCATAACTCGAGTACTGAAATTTTCTATATAAGACGCGTATACAAATGGATCCGGTTCTTCTTAATTTCTCGCGGCACTCGCACGTTTGATTTGCAAATCCGCACTGCCGCTGCTGCTGCTGCTGTTACCGTGTGCTTTTTCCCGACTTGAAATTCAAAGCGACTCGTTTTGAAGGCCAGCGCACTTGTAGAATGCAAATGCTTCCCTTAAAATTCCGCATACGACGCGAAATAACTGTTGAGAGTTAACTCTCCGTTGTGTGTTTTTTTTTTCTCTCGCAGTGTATACAGTGATGCAATTATCCCAGGAGAGAGATGAAGAGTATATACATGCAAGTTACTTTTTTTTTTTGGTATTTTATGAGGGCGCGAGATAGTGCGTATAACGTACGTATACGTAAATACACATAGCAGTAATAGGAAAGTAAAATCGCGAGCTCGCAAGGAAAGTTTTAGAAGGCGGAAGAGATAGAAAGCGCGCGAGCGAGCCGAGGCATAGCCGCCGCCGCCGCCGCGCAGATTTGACGGTTTCTTGATTGAGAGTAAACATCTCGAAGCCTCCCAGCGTTTGCTCTATGGCTCTTTCGTGTTTCTAATAAATTTTATATAATTTGTGCGAGCGAGCCAGCCATAGTCGAGGCAATAGGATAATTTATATAATTCCGCTTTTCCGCGACGCCGCCATAGAAAATTATATTCGTTGGATAACTTTTTGGCATTTTTGCGCGGCTTTTTAAAGTGCGTGTAATGGATGGAATATTAAGTTTTCGTCAAAACACGAGATACATTGTTCGATGTTTCAATTTTGCGACTAAGGAACTATGGGGAAATGCGGCAGTGACTATATACATCGTTCTTGGCTTGATTTACAACGTCTATTTTAGGATTTTTTTTTATTGCTGGAACGGGTATTATTTAATGTATTAAAATTACGTGCTTTATAAACTATAACTTAACTTTTGATAAACCAATTGAACACATAAAACAAAAGTCTTACAGTGGACAATTCCTGAATCTAATTAGCAATTCGAAAATTACATTGGTATCGAAATTATTACGTCCACTGTTATAGCATCCGCAGGGTAAAATTCGAGTTGAACTCGAATGCGGCATCTAAACAAACAAAACGGTAAACCCACTTGAAGACCAATTTTTTTTTCTCAGTAGACAACGGAAATTATTCAAAATCTTCATAGCGGGAAGAAAAGAACGACGATAATGATAATAATTGAAAAGCCGCGAGAAAACTATTACGCAGCCGTAAAATATATCCCCCGCCATCCCGAGAGAGTAAGTTTATTATAATATTATACATCCACATACATATACCGTATTTCGCATTTATTCGAAAATTTTAGTCAGTGGCAGTTGATAGCAGCACTCATTACCTGCCGCAGAACATTGTTCAAAGTACAAAATCTCTCTCTACACAGAAGACTGAGGAGCAAATCCTCTAGCAGATTACACACTAGAGTTTTGTTGCTCGTATTGACACAAATAACGAAAGGGTAAAATGACTCGGCTCGGTAGCGAATAATTGCAAATGAAAGCCCCCGTGTGCAGTAGTCGCGGGTTGATGAAGGCCGCTCGGCGCTCGCGTCGGCAAAAAAAAAAAAGGAAGCTTATACACCTCTCTCACGCATAATCATCGTCGACGTCGTCGTCGTCGTCGTCGTCGCGAGCAAGCTGAACAACAAAAGAATAAAGATGCGCGAAAGGTAATGAGTACACACGCGAAGTATGGATTTTTGCTTTGCTCGTCAGCGCAGAGCGACTATACGAGTTCAAGGTCTCATTAGGAGCTTTATAATTCAACGGCGCGCGCGCGAGAGAGAGAAAGAGAGAAAACGCGATGCTACATCATCGCCGAGAAAGAGAGAGAGAGAGAAGGGGAGAGGAGAATGCGGAAGAGGAGGCTGCAAGAGAGAAGTCTTTCTTGGGGGTTTTGTTGGGGGCCTCGAGAGATATAGGGACTCATGCCTTGGAGAGAGAGAGAGGGAGAGAGTACTTAGACCTCCGCGCTATACGGCTACGGCGGCGGCAACCTGTATAATGCGCGCACGTGTACTCGTGCGCCCGAGCATTTGTATGTGCATGAGCTTCTCTCTTTTCGCCGGCTTAAAAGAGCGCAAGCGATCTATGTATATTAGACGCACGATATGCCGCCGCCGCCGTGCGAGTCCAATTGATCCGCGCGCAGTGAAAAGCGCCAAGAGAGAGGCTTTTCCTTTTTTTACGTAATCAACCATCTCGCCAAGTGTGTATTAGTTTTGTATATATATTCTTGCTCTTGTTTGTTGGTTTGATAGATTTTTTTTTCGAACAAATAATTGCAATTGTTTAAAATGAAAAAAATTTTACTGTAATTTGTCGAGGTTACAAACGATTTGACATTGAAACATGTGTATGAAGTTTAAACAGCACAGTTCAATTTTTTATGCGGATATTTTTTTTCCAAACGTACCGAGCACAACGTTGAATTTCAATAAGGTACACGATGATCGGGAGAGAGAGAGAGAGAGTTTTCTCCTCCGTCGGCTATGATCCCTCTCTCGGTGTGCTGCACCGCTGTGTTTTTTCGTCCTCGGAGTTTCTTTTCTCCTAGGTCGCTCAACTGCCTTCTTCTGCGGATCACGTTTCTTATGGCTATACTTGCACACCGAGAGCTCTGAAGGAAAAAAAATTAAAAAAAGGGGGGGAAGGGAGAGGATGCACGCCGCTAACAAACTATAATTTTTGCGCTCTTCGAGGTAAAAAGAAGAAGAGAAAAAAAATAAATGATCGTACATACTCATGAGCAGAGTCGTTGTTTTACTCCTTAATTAGTTTTTCCATCCTTGACTTTGACGATTAACCCAGATCGCATCTTGCTGGCAAAGGACACGTCTCCGTTGAAGTTCCACAACCAAGGGCTAGGCTCTGTTGTCGTTGTAGGTTTTTTTTTCGGAAATACAAAAAAAAAAAAATAAAAGTATGGTTATTAGGATTTGTTTTATTTTATTTTTTTCGTTGGGCGAGTATGCATGTGAACTAGCGTTGCGTAAGCGGTTACGTGCCGAGGCATTGTCTGAGAAAGGGAAATTTGTAATGCTCGTGACTCTCTCGGACCTCTGATTAATTTCCCTGCGGGATTACACATATACGCATACACATAAACATGTGTGTGACGATCTTTTTTTTACTTCTCTTTAATACACTTTTTTTAGAGAAAAAAAAAGCTGAGAGAGAGAGAGAAGTCGCTGCGAGAACAGGTATTTCGAAAGACACTTCACGCGCGACCGCACCGCGTTGAAATCGAGATAATCGTTACGTAAAAGTTTAAATGTAATTATTACGGGAGCAGACTTCTCGATATGAAATTAAAAAAAATCCGCGAGTATCGATTTGTTGCCGATATTAATGCGCGATACAATAAAAGTTTTTGGCCACCGAAAAACATCTTCCGCCAATGCGGAAAGTCGTTGCGTAAGTTTTTTCATAGTACCCGCAGATAAAAAGTTAACGGGGTACTTGCGGATATTACAAGCATAAAAATCAATAATTTGTGTGTTGCGGCTTGTTAATGGAAGCTGTAATAATCTTTTTGATAATTTTTTCGTTTACAGTTGTTTATTACGTTGTAACGGTGACAATAATTTTTTTCATCATTTTTTTTTTTTTGCAAAACTCTTTCTCAACTTCGCGATTCGCTAAATAAAACGAAATTTAAAAAGAAAAAAAAACAAACTTATGTATACATTCGGAAGCCGAATTGATTACACCCGAAAATTATTTTTTTTTTTGCTTTTGCACGTATACATACGTAGGAGGCTTTACGCGCACTTTCTTTCGATCGAACAGCAAGAAAAAAAAATGATTTTGTTTTTCGTCGAGATTTTTCTTTTTGTAAATTCGTTTCGGAAGTTGCGTAAGGCCACGGGCGAAAGAAGTTTTTTTTTCGGTGTGTCGTCGATTACGTGAAAGCAATAATTGTGAGCTTTTAAATCAAGATTATTGATATTCGGACAAAGCGTCTCGCTCTCCAGATATATACAACTTTTACACCTATATTTTACTCAAAAAAAAAAACAAAAAAAACTTTTTATACTCGCGCGCGCGCAACGATATATTTATTACACCGTAACACGGTCGTCCAATTAAAATAACGATTTCATGAACGTATACTTCAATTCTTCAAAAAATTTAAATACCCATTAAGTACGAAAGAAAAAAAAAAGCCTTAAGTAGAATATATGATCCTCGCGTATATATGCATAATTTCGCAAAATATATATCCGCACATCTATCAAAGTGGAAGTAGACCACTTTCGATTCCGTAATAGGCATATCAATCTCGCGCTGAAAGAAAAAAAAAGAAACTTGATGCATGAAAATTCCAACCTCGCCAAGTGCAATATGATGCTTGATCCTCGGGATAGCCTGATACATGGCATCGCATTCGGAATTACTGAGCCTAGGTACACCAAGATGCCTCTGCACACCACTCGGTCCAAGTTCAAGGGGCGCACCGACGTACTTCAACTCGGGTACCAGACACGAACGCACATAGGCACACTCCAGTACCCCTCGCTCGTCTCTCAACGCTGTGTTGTATGCATATAATAATAAAATTGAGATTTTAAGAGAAAGGTCGCGATAATATAGCTTTCTTCCTTCTCAGCGCAGTGAGAGAGAGAGAGAGAAGGTTAATTTAATTATACGCGGTGCAGAATACGTTGTGCAATGTACCGCGGCGTCGATCGAAAATTCAGCTCTGCACGAAATCGTCAATTACGAGATTTCGGAATCAGTTTCGGCGGCGCAACAATGATCTGTCAGCGAGCTCTATGAACTCTCTCTCTCTCTCTCCGTCTCTCCCCTTTTGCTAATAGAATAATTGAATCACGACGTTCACGACGACGGCTGTCGCGAGGAATTTCAAAGAAGCCACCTGAAAAATCGGCCGTTCTCACGCTTTCTCTCTCTCTCTCTCTCTCTCTCCACCCGACTATAAGACGACGAAGAGCGAGCGAGCCCTCCTATGAGAAAAGCCAACTTATCGCCCGGTCCGAACTTGAGAAATCCGCGAGCGCGGAGCGAGTATAGATAACGCCTATATATATAAGCTGCTGCTGCATTGTTATGCAATTTGTGCGCTAGTTTTGCGAGCTTGCGGAATATACCTATCTTTCTTTCTTTTCTTTCTTTCTTTCTTTCTTTCTCCGCCTGGCTGCCTCCGATAATATCGCCTGCATATACTCTTGACGCGCTTTGTTTACCTTAGTTTCCTCATAATTGTCACGTGTGTGAGACAATCGGCCTATTCAACTGTCATAGGCCAAACGGCATGAGCGCGCGCTCGCGCCGAACTCGTTAGTTTGCAACATTTGTAACGTGAGAGATTTTATTGCTGGCTATTTTTCAAACTGGAGAGAGAGAGAGAGAGAGAGACGATATTGCCTGGTGCTGATTTTTTCCACTCCGCGAGTTATTGATCGTTTCGGATGAAGTGAGAATTTGTATTATTACGTGTTTTTCATAGTTATATATATATATATGTTTTACTATGATCTTGGCTGTGTGATATTGCGACACGATGTGGTTATTTATCGAGTTGACGAGCGATGAAATTTTTGTTACGTGTGTACATGTTTGAAGAATTTTTGGTACCCGAGTA
The DNA here is from genome assembly GCA_035047105.1 of Galeopsomyia nigrocyanea. Classification (NCBI taxonomy): domain Eukaryota; kingdom Metazoa; phylum Arthropoda; class Insecta; order Hymenoptera; family Eulophidae; genus Galeopsomyia; species Galeopsomyia nigrocyanea. The sequence goes on along the minus strand of JAWWMK010018833.1, from coordinate 30,387 downwards.
AACAAATAAATGAGAAATCTTACGACAATGCAAAAAAAAAAAAAGGAAAGCGCGGTTGAGGGCGAGATAAAGAAAGAAATCGCTCCGCGTCACTCATGGTCATTTCGTCGCGCGGGTGAAAACAAAGTTTTGAAAATGACAAACGAAAAAAAATAAAAAGATTGCAGTGATATCTGATGTGTGCAGGCGCGAGAAAGCGCAGCAGCAGTATAACAACAATATAAACTCATACAGCTGACTGACCTTTGCACAATGAGATGCAGAAACGGGCGGCAGCATAGCCGGCGCATAAGGACGATGACTCGTCGTAAGGAGTACTTTTCATCGCCTGCCTCAATCTTGCCAACTCCTCCTGCGCGCACAGCACACAAACACATTTATTACATATACGCGCCGAGCTTTTCAAAACTCGAAGATGCGAAAATTTCACGCGGCAAGAGATCGTATGTAATGTGTATTATTCGATGCGTTGCGGGTGCCTTTTGTATTGGCGCTTTCTTTTGATTGCGATTTAATTCCGTTGCGAGCCCCGATAACGGATTGAATGATGGACTTTTTCTTCGTGTTATGTAATCAGTTTTCGATGAATAACAAATGAAATCAGTGAGGTTGCGAATAAGAAAAGTTGTTAAAAATTTGTAGTCGATCGATGTTGTTAAAATAAGCTCAATGAAAGTCTTTCAGTCATCGAAGATAATTTCTTTCTTTAATAATCGAGTTAAAGTTGCAAAAAAAAATCTCCTTTTTTTCCAAGTTTCTTCCCAACCCACAATACAAAGTGTGAACAACAGTTACACGCTTGTCGAACCCAACAAACACAACCCATCTTGCGGCCTCGCGGTGACGAGAGGAAGCAAAAAAAAAATATATAACAAGGATCGGTTCAACTTACAGGCGTGAAATCGGCACACGGTCGAGCGCAACTGAAGAGCGGGACGCAAGTTTCGGGGCAGCCGCCACCCAAAATCGGCACCACCACGAATTCCGGATTCACACCCAGTGTCTCGGCCACCAGTGTGTTGGCTCGCGTGGAAAACAAATTGAGCACGCCAAAGAGACGATTGCACTCGAAAACTCCGTCCTTCTTGTACGACTCGAACAGCATCGGCAGCAGGCAGTTCACCCACGGCGATACCAGACCGACGAACGCCTGCGTTGTGTGCCAAAAAATTTCTTTTAAAGCGGCCGTTGACTTCTTGCAAGAGTGAGCGATGGTTTGGCAAAAAAAAAATGCGCGGATGTAACTGTTTTTTACCGTAATGCAAATAGAGACTTCTTTTTTTTTGTTGAACGCGCGGGAGGGTTCATTGAGCCCTAAGTGATCGCTCGTTGAATGGCTTTCAGTATATTCGTTTCGGAGAAAGAATTCGCGGAAAGAATAAAAAAAAAATATTCGGAGCAGATAAGTATACAATAATTATGAATATTTAATAAACGATGAATATATAAAGATTGCCTAATCTCATGGATTATTTCGACAGATAGACTCGTGGCCGCGGTAATAAATCAATGGTTATAGAGTCACTTAGAACTTAATAAACATTTTAATGAATTACCGGGAAAACAAAAATACTATATATGTATAAGCCCGCACGCGTGTGATTAATTCCGCGCCTAACCGGTACAGCCGCGCCGCGCTCACGATCGTATCAACGCCTAATTAAAAACTCCTCAAGTTTAAACTTCTCTCTCTCGAGAGATAACTGTGAAAACTGCCGATTTCATGGAATCGTCAGCAAGAATTCGTCTAGGTCTCCCCCACACACACACACAAAGTTATAATAAAAAAAATGTTACTTCCCATATAGCCATCGAGAGAGCGAGTAGTGTATATAGTAGTGTAACACGCTTGAGCGGCGATAACAATCGCGAAACGTGTTCGTTAACGTGTTAGCGGTATATATCCCTCATGTACGGGATGGCACTTTCAGCAGTCGAAAGCGTATACACAAGCTTCGCCTGCCTGTCTTTTTTTTTCATTTTTTTTTCCTCTTCTTTCTTACTCCTTTACGATGCTATCGTGAGAGAGTAAAGTCTTGTCGCGAAGGAACGTTTTTTTTCTCTCTCTCTCTTCTATCTTTCTTTTTTTTTCGGCAAAAAGGTTTATTAGAAAGTGCATGAGCGACTTTATAGTTCAATCCCGCGCGGCGAAAGGATATATAGCATATATACAAAAGAAATTGCCGATTCGTTGGTTGGTTGGTTTTTTTTTATGCGATGACAGCCGAAGTGAACGCGCGGAGGGAAATAATCTTGGACAATTGATCTGCGGTGTGGATGTTTATACGTAATGAGACGGAAACTGTGCAAAACGAATTTGGAATTTCGGAGAGAAAATAGGATTGGACAACAACAGCACACGGAGCGTGTTAGTTAGTTACTTATTCGTTAAGAAAAATAGTCGCTACGTTTAGGCATATATAATGCATTGAAAATCCCTCGGTTCGTAATTACTTCCATAATTGACGCCGTAGAAAGTCGAGCTCGCTTAACTTTCTTAAGTAATTTGCGACGTGTCGACAAGCGGCGCGCGAGCCACGCGATTACGTAACTTATATACAAGCGAAATTTCGGAGTCACGCGCCCCACAGAATTGTCTAAGATTTTCATGATTTCCGAGAAAACGAAAAAAAAAAAAAACTAGTGAATGGGTCGATCAATCTCTCTGATGGCAAAACGATGTCCCACGACATTTAGGAATGCTAATTTGGTCAACCTTGCGGCAACATCGTTTAACCGAAAAAAAACGGCAACAATGGAAAACTACGTAGCGGTAAAACTACTAGTTGTAAACGACAAAAAAAAAAACGACAGGGAAGAGAGAGAGAAAAAAAAATTGACAATCTCCCAGCGGAAACGAAGAAAATAACTACGTCCTGCCTTGGGGCAGCAGTGCAACAATCCAGCCACGACATTCTCGACCTCACGGGCTTGCTCGCAAAGTTCCTTTGATGGCTCTGTCACTAGCATGACAATCTTCGCTCCCTTTAACGCTCGCTCCAGCTCCATTTTCTAACAACAACAAAAAAAAAGAACAATAAAATTTATTACCGTTTATATTCGCAAATAACGTTTCATCGGCGTTTCGTTACGCAATTCTCGATAAAAGAAATAATAATAATTACGAGACGATAAAAAATCACGACTGACATCATTTACATTTGTACAAGCGGAACGGCAATGGTTTATTATCAAGATCTGTTGTTACCTTCACGAGTGAAAAACCAATAATTGAATTTTACCGTCTATCAGATAACGGGCATAAACTCATTTTAAATATTGATTTACTTTTGTCTGTAAATATATCCGATATGGAAAAATCGAATATATACAATAGAGTTAATCTGATGATTTATCGAACCTTATTTCTCGGCACAGAAGCCGACTCGACGTCGACCCTCGTGCGGCACTTTGTGTCCATGTGTCCAAGTTCCATCAGCATTCCGTGAAATGGTCGTGTGTCGTATATAGCCAACTCGTCAATAAGCGGCGACTGTTTGAGACAAAGTGCCATGGTCCTTCCTACATATATAAATGTATATAAAGGTTCGGTTAGTGTCAAACGATCGTTCGGAACAATCGCTTGGGTGTGTGGGAATCGATAGATCGAATCTCCGTCGGCTTATGGGAAAAATCGAACCTTGCAGTGTATATATACTTTTTTTTTGTTCGCTCCAACGCCCCTCGAGCATTGTGTGTAATATATCGTTATATATTTTAGCACTGATTATTAGCCATATAATTAGATCAGATTAAGCAGCCGAAGCGAACAATTGAATAAACAAAAAAAAAAAGATTCCGTTTGGTACAATGAGAATTGTTTTCTATCCAACCTGTCGACCAAGAAAAAAAAAGCATGACGTGCAGGGTCGTAAAAGTGATCCGCTTGCGCCCGTTATAGTAGCTCGTAACTTATATACCATCGATAATCGCCGTCAAATTACGTCTTTATTAAATTAAATTACTCGCGCGCGGCTTAGCGCTAAAAAAGTTTACCGCGCGCGCGCGCGGCTCATTTTGTAAGCGCCGTGTGGTACGTGTGATGTTTTATGAAAACGAGAATCCACGAGGGTCAAGACACATACACACACACACACGCGCGCGTTATGTAACCAACGACAATTCCGAAGGAAATAAAAAGAAAACAACAATATAAAAAAAAGGAAGGAAATTTCCCTAAGAAAGTTGCAGTCTCTAAATATGGCGCTCGCGTTATACTTTCACTTTGCGCAACGTATTACCGCGACTTTAATTGAATTTTAAGCCAAGGCACAATCATTTATTGTGCAGACACACACGCCCAAACTAGATACACACACATACATATACTTGGAGAACGAGTGAGTTACGTCGATGTTCTAAAGGAACACTTTTTTTTTTCTCTGTTTCTTTCTTTCTTCCACAGCGCGCGCGCGCTCGTTGCCCTTGTTTCGAGATCTCGCGCGCATTGTTCCGCCGCGGTGCAACGAGAGAAAGACCTATTCAATTGCCCCGCGAGTATATAGCGTAATGTAGTCGTTCCTTGCTCTCTGTGTACATGTGTGTGTGTGTGTTGTATGTTTACTCGTGGACTGAATTCGCTGCGAGAGTATTGAGCTATCAAGTACTGCAGTCTTGATTGAGACTATTGATTCTTTTTTTTTTTACACGACTCGGAAAAATGTTGTGAAATTTGATAATTTTGTATAGAAATGAGTCAATCATCCAAGTAGAACAACAAATAATCCATCTTTAGGTAAACTAACAAGGTTGAACTTTCAATAAATGATTTTTTGCTCCACCTGGATGATTGAGCTTTACTCATTTCTACAGCATTATTTTACTTTGGAGCATTCCGAAAGAAACCCTTCGAAATTTGAGAAACTTGAGCAATATCAATGGAAATGTGCATTTTTTGAAAGCATCAATTATATAATTGAGTCGCTAATGGTCGACCAGAAAAAAAAAGTTGACGCTAAATATAATCGTGACAGCGAAGAAATCTTGTCAGGAAAAAAAAATGTCAACTCGACGTTTCAATTAATCATTATACTCACCTTAGATATATTAGGCAAAGCATATGGGAAAAAAAAATTGATTTCAGATTATGAATTTATAAGATACCAAGTGTATCTTTGGTGTCACGACAGTGACAAGTGTTACTTTTTTTTTTAACAGATCGAGAGAAGATTACTCGGAACACTATAATGTAGTATACGTCACGCACTGTTGTAACTTCTTTCCAACGGCGAGAATAAAAAAAAATATTTTGAAATGGTGAACAAAATGGCATTTCATTAACAATCGTGTATCCGGAAATTTTCAGTTACAATGATTTTTCGCCAGAAACATAATATTTGCGTGTCTGAAATTCTTCCGTTGACGCGCGTTAGTTCAGTCATGTTTTAAATCAAAGTCATACAGTCACGTATGTTTCCATTCTCGGTATAATCATCAAGTGGATATATTCAGAATTTGAATGATCATCATATTTCATCGAAAATCGACATTTTCAAATCCGCTTTATTCATCAGCTCAACGCAGCATCGTAAAAAAAAATCTAATCCGCAGCGCCAAAAAAAAACACAGAGATTTCCCAAACTTTTGCAATTGTATACCTGTATTTCCAGTTGCGCCGATAATCGCCACTTTCAAGCTATTAGTAGCGCAGTGGTACCGTCTCCGAAAACTCGAAGCGGCTGCCCTTCGCGCGAGAAACATGATTGCCACACACGAATTCAACATACACAACCGTCGTCGTCGTCGTCGTCGTTGTGCGCGCCTACGCAAGTATCTATACTCGAGATGATTAATATTCTTTTTTAGGGGTCCTTGAGAATTTTGATTTCCAGACGAAATTACGCGTTAAAAAGAGAGAGAGAGGAGAGGTTATGGTTATGGTTAGGAAACAAACGCTAGAGAGACAATAGCGTTTTTCAATGTAATCGCGATTTGGCGGGCTTCTGATTTTTAATTTTAGAAAGTTTTTGACACGCATCTGATTAATACTTTTTTTATTCCTTCAAAAGTGTCTATTCTATTCTGTATTGTTTGGATCGTAATAAAATCTTTGGAAATATACACAAAGATACTTTTGTGGTGTGGCCAGGAAGTGAATTTTATTGAACGTCCTTCGTAGGTATTACTTGTCTTACAGCCAGTAGATGGCCGTTCGTTCAACTCCTAAATAATGATTTTGACCTTTGGCTTCAATGTGAAACCGCATCATTTATAATAAAACGTCATTTCTGAACGACGCGCAAGTTCAAAGATTTTTAATTAATCATTCGCGCCTTTCTAATGATAAAATTAGTGTACGATCGCGTGCAATATTGAAATTTATTTCATCGTTTGGCGAAATTATCATTATCACGTGCGCGCCGCTCGGAACTTTTCTATACATCTATTCGATGAAAGATTGTCAAACGCATAAATATTTATAACGCACTCGCAGCGGCGGCTGCTGCTGCTGCGATATTGAGCTCAGTCGCGCAAGTAATATATCCGACACATAAAATAGCAATTCCGCGTGGCGTGTGTTAATTTCCATTGCGTGGTGTGTTTGTGTGTGCGAAATAAAACGGTACTCCATAAACGAGCTCTCGCCTGCGGGCTTATAAAATCAGCAGCAGAAGCCACAGTGCACCCTAAAATGAAATTCCCCGAATGACTCTAATTGTTTTCCCAAGCAATACCGTAAAGTCCCGAACAACTTCCTCGAGAGGAGAGCTCGTTCTCGCCTTAAAAAAAAAAAAAGAAAAAGAAAAGAATCAATACAAGCGCGTGGTGCACGCAGGCAGGCGTCGTCATCGTATCCACATAAAGAAAAGTGCACGTGCGTGTGCACAAAAGTCGACAATTCACCGTTCCATCCATCATTGTATTGCTTTCGGAGTATGTGTGTATATATACGCCGCCGCCACCTTATAATACAAAAGGGTCATAGAATATCGAAAGCCCGAATGTTTTCTTACCTAACGGTAATAGAACATCGCCCTTCGAGGCAGCGGCGCCGCAGAGCCAACACCTGCAGTCAATTGAATTTTACGAGATAAGAGACGCAGCAGCGATATACTGCGCCGGTGCTTGCCATATATACGTCTCTTAACGAGGGACGTTACAGTTAACGCTTCACTTTTTTTTTCTTATTCTTTTTCTTCTTTTACATGACAATTGACGTTTGTCTTTTCCCGCCTCGTCATATTGCCTCGGTTTCTGGCATGGATATGTAATATAACTTGCTTCTGCCTCGAGTGTACGGTTTGAGAAGTGAGAGATTGAGGTACAATCGAAGGGCGCACTTTCTTTCCCTCATGCACGAAACTATACTGAAGCGCGATGGAATTGTTTGATTCGAGATACGGGAATTGAAATTTTCCAGTGTTTGTTTTAATCGATATTTAGTTTAGCAAAATGTAAATATTGATTAATTGAAATGGTTTTCTTTTCTTCGAGAATTTCGAATGCGCGCGCATTTTATCGATAAGAACGCACGCAAAGACAATAAAGAACTTTTCCTAGTGCATGTGAAGTTTTATGTACTTTTCACGGAAAATCAAACGCTTTATCGTCACAAATGCCATCTGCGCATTCAAAAATTTCGTATTTTCAAGGTTTGGAAAATTTTTAGAGGAAACATTTTTTTTTGTCGAGTATTTTTTAGATGTGAAGAATATTAGTTCAATTGGTGATTTATGAATATTTTACGCTGTAAATCCATATGACCAATTATCTAATAATTAATATTTATAAAATTAAAACAGATGCTGCACGTGAAAATTTTTTGAATTGCTAACAATTAGTTTTATGATTCCTATTTCCCCATCGTTCTTAAGATCCGAAATTTGCATTAGTATAGCATTTGTATTTCAAAATTAATGAAAAACTATAAAACTAAACATCTAAAAAAAAATTTTGCAAGATGAATTCAAAACTGCAAATGAAAATTAGAATTTCCACGTTAGTCATCAATTTGAATCACGTATTCCAAGAAATCAATACAATAGATAGACTTTATTTAGGCGTCTATCACGTGATGAGCAATTAATGAAGATGCGAATTAATTCCATGATATCAGTGGGACTGTAATAATATTGAATTTAAACAGAAAAACGAGAATTAATTAAAGAACGGTAAGTTAAAGTATCACACTGAAAATTGTACCTATTGTTTCTGGGTTTTTTTCAAATTCTTTCAATTGAACTATTACATGTACACCTGTTTTTATTTTGGAGTCGATATTTATTTTTCATGGATAAGTTGCGTTAGAAAGTTTAATCTGAGTAACCCACGCAACTGATGTACAATTACACAAGATTTAACCGACATTTAAAAATTTTTTACAATGAATACAGCTCTATTTTTTTATTCGGTAGATATGAAGATCGAAGATAGGCAATAGTGGTAATATATTTCATTATCACAATAAATTTCAACGCTATTTGCATACGTCAACATTTTGCCGTGGAAGATCGATATCGAACGTGCAATGTAAACATTAAAAAATTAATTAAAAAATTATCGGTTTCCCGGACGTCAAGTTGCAAACAAACGACACACGTCAATAGAGAGGGGGTATAGCCAAAGACGCGCTACTGTGTATATATCATACGGACTATCGCCAATTGTCAAACACTCGTTGCTTTTGCTATTACAGTGAAGCATAAGCATGCCGAAGTTACTACCGAGCACGATTGTCATCCTCGCCGCTGCACTTGTGCAGCTGGTGCATGGCTATGATTCTGCTGCTTACAAGGATCCGCATTATGTTGAAAATCGTACTTCTTTGGTTCACTTGTTTGAGTGGAAGTGGAAGGATATCGCTGTAGAATGCGAACGATTTTTGGGACCTATGGGTTATGCTGGAGTACAGGTAACAAATGCAACCTCATATTCTTTTAATATTTTCATTTTTCGTAACGAAATTATCGATCATTTTCTAAATTGTATTAAAAATATTTAAAGGTCTCGCCCATCAACGAAAACTTGATAATCGGAAATCGTCCATGGTACGAGCGTTATCAACCACTGTCATATAAACTCATTACTCGTTCTGGAAACGAGAATGAATTGAAAGACATGGTAGCTCGTTGCAACGCCGCAGGTGTGCGAATCTACGTTGATGCAGTTATCAATCATATGACGGGTGATACCGATCCAGCGATCGGTACTGGCGGCTCGACAGCCGAACCGAAAAAAAAACTGTACCCAGCGGTGCCATTTGGTCCTGGTGACTTCAACAATCCTTGCGGCATCAATGATTACAACAACGCCATCGAGGTGAGAAATTGCGACTTGAGTGGGCTTCACGATCTCAACCAAGGTAAGGAATACGTCAGGGAAAAGATCGCCGAGTTTATGAACCATGCCATTGACATTGGCGTCGCTGGATTCAGGTGAGCACGAACAAGAAAAAAAACTTAACAACGAAAAATTTCTCAAACTCACACGTGCACTTTCTAACGATCGTGAACATCCAACGAAAATAGAAAATTATATGACGTCGTCAAAATTTACTCCAAATGAATATTCACGTTTTTCGACGGCTGTCGTAAAAGAGAGCATCATTAAAAAAAAGGAGCCGGACGTTAAATATTTTAATCGCTTTGTTTTGAAACTGACAAATCGTTAAACAGACAGCACACGTCGCCATTTACAGCTCGGTTTTCAAAAAAAAAAAATTTTTTTTTTTTGATACACATTTCCGTTATTATAACCGCGATGGCGACAAAAAAAAATTAGCATTTTTTCGCCGCGAGATACAACAGGTTTTCGCTCGCTGTATTTGTCCATGCGACAGACAGAAGCATGACTCATTCGTCGAACAGACACACGCATACGTGTGTTTCCTATAAAAAATAAAAAGGAAAATCCATATTTCCGCAGAATCGACGCGGCGAAGCACATGTGGCCCGGAGATTTGGAAGCGATCTACAGCCGTTTGAACAACCTTCGCTCGGATGTGTTTGGCGAGAACAAACGTCCCTTCATCTTCCAGGAAGTAATCGATGTGAGTGGGAACGAGGGTGTGAAGAAGTGGGAGTACAATCGTTTGGGTTGCGTCATCGAGTTCTCGTTTGGTATCCAACTCGGTAGAATATACCGTGGCTCGGAACCAATGCGCAATCTGCAAAATTGGGGATTCCAAGACAGAGGACTTTTGCCGAGTAGCGATGCCCTCGTGATGATCGACAATCACGACAATCAACGTGGACATGGTGCCGGTGGCGACGCTATTCTCAATTACAAAACACCCCGGCTCTACAAGGTATAATGCAATAATATCATGTATTTCTATTACGAACGTTTTTTCATATTAGCATTTGTCGCTCATGCTCTCGAATTAATTAGCTACGTCGTCGTCGTCGTCGCGATGCTAATTCTTCTCTCTCGCTCGACAAAAGCCCGACGCGGCGTATAATTAAAAGCGAAAACGTATGTACGTATATACATTTACGCGAGCACTCTTGCCATCGTGGAGCTGTGATGTCGTTTCACTCTGCATATTTGCATAATAACAACAAACAGGCGCCTTGCGCGGTGTTTTAATCCTCTGCGCGCGAGCTGAAATTTTTCACTTGCACAACTTTCGTAATAGTGAATGCATTTCTGCTTGGCACCGCGCGCACTTTTTTCTGCATTTCTCCGCCGCGCTAAAATGAAAGGATGGCGTATGTATGAGGCTCCTTTCCAATTTCGAAAAAAACGATCCCTTCTCCGTCTTTTTTTAAGCAAACGAGACATTTTGAATAAGTACGCACACGACCCACCAATTGCGCAATGTTAACCGGTTTTTCCGTTTTTTTTTTCTTTCACCCGATCGACAGATGGTTGTGGCATTCATGTTGGCGCACCCCTATGGACACCCTCGTGTAATGAGCTCGTTTGACTTTTCGGACCCGAGTCATGGTCCACCAGCTGATGAGAAAGAGAACATTATTTCACCAGATCCGATTACCGGTGATGTTCGCAATGGTGCCGATGCTAATCTCTGTGGACACGGTTGGGTGTGCGAGCATCGTTGGTCGCCGATTTACGGCATGGTTGGTTTCCGAAATGTCGTTCAGAATGCTAAGCTCACTCACTGGTGGTCTAATGGTGGCAATCAAATTGGTATGTGTGTTAATATATTATTTTTATGATACAATTAGCGACTTTTATATACATTTCTCAAAGAGTTTTTCTTTTTTTTTTTTTTTTGGGTGAATGATACTTTTAACTCTGCTACTTAAGAGAGTTGTTAGTTTAAAAAGACACTCGTAGCTGGGAAACACATCGTAGCTAAAAGGGACTTGAATGTCAAGTGAAAATGTCTGAAAGGAAGATAATAAAAGAGGGAAAATCGTTAAAATAGAATCCTCTAAAAAGTTTCACTTTTAGTACTGTTTATGGCGAAGTAATAAAACTTTGAAACGTTCACACGTCATACCTATAAAACGTGTCACTAATGATCCAACTAGTGTGCGGTACGTGCTTTTAAAAAGTATTGTCAATTCAAGAAAAGATTATGTTTTTTTTCTCAAACGAGCAATAATTTTCTTGAGCGTAAAAATTTGTAAAAAAATTTTAGATCGTTTTGCTCAGCTTACTGTATATCTGAGATTCCGAAAGTAACAAAAAAAAAATACTGAATTTTATGTTTCCCCACCGGAAACAATAATTTCGACCACAAAAATACAGTTAGGTAAAAGAACAATTCAAGATAAACTCCTACCTCCAAAGTGAATAATAACATTTTTTAGCTTTTATTATTTTTTCGGTCGCAAAACGAGCATGAAACTCCGCGTCGCGCCCCCCGCCGCAATAATAGCTAATCTCTCGCGCGCGACGTAGAGGCAGACAGACGCAGTCAGGCAAGAGAACCTCAAAGCCACAAATTACATTTAATTTTTGCGAAACCCTCTTAGCGTTTTCGCGTGGCAATCTGGGCTTCGCGGCGTTCAACGGCGAGTTCGACGTCGACTTGAAGCAGACATTGCAGACGGGCATGGAGCCGGGCGATTACTGCGACGTCATTTCCGGTCGGAAAGTCGGAGGCAAGTGCACCGGCAAAACCGTCAGGGTCAAGGATGACGGCACCGCCTACATCGAGATACTTAAAAACGAAGCCGACGGTGTACTCGCCTTCTACACTCCGGTATGCATTGTCTTGTACTTGATGGAATTTTAATAGACTCGCACGCACCGCACCGCACGCACCTGTGGGAAAGCGCGAAATTCAAATAATGAAAGCGACAAAAAAAAATAAAATAAAAGAACGCTAGTAGACTTGTTCGCGGAAATTAAAAGTGCGGCGTGCGGGTATTATTGTGTACTATGCGGAGAGGGCAGCAGCAAAAGTGGGATAACCACAGCGTAACTCAAGCTCCTCGGCAAATTATCAGGTAGCTTCATTAACGAGCCAACGTATTAATTTTCAGACAAAGCTTTAAGCCAGCTGAATCCGACGACGACAACGACGACGAAAGCCAGACAGATAGGAGGAACAATTCGCCACTGTATACCGACGACTTCACTGATTGCTTTATTACACTGTATTAAGCCGCGCTACTGCTGTGAAAAGACAAGACGGAATAAATATAAATTGATGCGAGAGAGCCAAGAGTAAGAGTGAAAGTACACAGCTTTATTCTTTCATCCTCTTCTCTTCTCTCTGCCGGCTGGTCGTTTTGCCGCACGCCCGCGCGCTCCAGATATAAATGAGCGTGAACTTGGCTTATTGAAGACTTTTCACCTCACGGAAAGTGGATACGTATGGTATGTGCTTTAAGATTTTGTTTGCGGATCTGTAACTCTCGCGTCGATTGTATTTGAGTTAAAATATTACTTATTTTATTTCAAAAATTACAATGTTAATAAAGCAAAGTATATGTTAAAATACAATTAATGAGTATAAACAATTATTTAGATAACCACACTCTTAAAGTAAACATTCAAAGTTGATATTTTGAATGTATACACAATTTTTTTTATCTTCTTCTCGTGTCACAGGCATACAATTAATTACTTGTTCCGAAAATTCAGTTTTACTTCATTATCACAAGGTTGAGAATTATATTTCCCGCGGTTGCATAATGACACGTATTTTTTTTTTCAACACTTTTGGAAGCCACTGCAAGTTTTGGCCATTGAAATGCTCAGCGAAACTTTTACTTTCAGAATTTTTAGTTTTTTTATTTTTTACTTTCATTACCTCATCATGACAATAATTTGGGTTTACATCAGCCGAACGATTAATCTCAATTTATTTTGGAAATGATATCTTGGGGGAAAGGTTTATTGTTGAATTAGATAAACGATCAATAAAATACGACATCAATATTTGTAGTTATCTACTCACTGCAAATGTTTTTTAGAGAATAAGCGTTGGTTAATTTGTCTTTTTCTCAAACTGTATATTAAATTTAGTTGTCAGTTGCAAAACATATCTGATGACAAGGTATAATACTCTTATGTTTAAATTTTAGCAGCACAACAAAATACCCAAGTGTCATTCGAAATTAGGCAAATTTATAATCTAAAACCCCGACATATTTACATAATAGCAAGGAGCATGTGAACGTTAATAGGCCTGCATTTTTCACGCAAGTTTCATAACGCAAACGTATGGCGCCTACAGCTTTTTGCATTTCTTCGCCGCCTGCCAGCTGAGAGGCAACTCCTTTCCAATCTCAAAAATCTGTGTTTGACCTCTTTTTTTCTTCCGAAGCCAAACTTGCGCAACGCAACAAAAATCGAGGCGGACTGGTTTCGTTTTTCCGTTCGACAGATACGTCTCCTAAAATCTGCTGCACTCTTAAAAGAAATTTATTTTGGTTTGCAGTACGATGAATGTTCCAAGAGAATTTTTTATGTTAGCATTATGAAAATATCAGAAAACTACCCTTTGAAAAATTAATATAAATAACTTTTAACATTAAACACTCTAATCGCCGCATATTTCAAACAATGCGAGCCACTGAAAACCTGTAAAACAGTCATCTCACATAAAGTCAAATTCCTCGCTTTTTCTCGAGGAATTTCATTAATAACGTGGGAAAGTGGTTAATCGTCAAATAAAAATACTTGGCTTAAACGAAAAAGATATGAAGTACGAGAGTAGAGAGCAAAAGTAGGATAATCAGTTCACTCGGCAGCACCAAGCCGCAGCGCGTATATATACAAGAATCTCGCAAATTATCAGGTAGCTTCATTAGCTGCGGTATATTAATTTTCAAACAAAGCTGCGTATGTGTGCGCGCGCGCGTGAGGCGGCCGCATATACATATATATACGTAGAGGAGAGAACAATTCGCTTCTGTACTCACTGATTACTTTATTACACTGTAGAAGCCGTGGCTTGTGAAAAAAAGACAAGGCGGAATAAATATAAATTGATGCGGGAGAGAGAGAAAGAAAGAGAGAGAGAGTGAAAGTGCCAGAGAAGCTTTTTATTCTCTCCGCCAACATCCTCGGGTCGTATAGTTATAACAAAGCAGACTGCGGGAACTTGTATTATATACATCCTTGGGGGAGACCCATACCAATCCAGATACTTATCGTCGCGTTCGTCGACTTTTCCGCGCGCGCGCGCGCAGCAATGTGAATTCGCCGATTCTCAAAAGGCTTTCCCTTGAATTTTCATATACCTTAATATACGTGTGACGCACTTGATGATCGGCTGAAGAGAGCAAAGCTGCGGTTTTCTAAATTTTATCGCTCGATCTACAGACTTTTATCATGGTAATTTTTCATGTTTTCTTTTTTCTCAGAAATACAATTGTGTGCGAATATACACATTGTTACCAATTTTATACTTTATATGACCATGTAATTTCAAGGTCGATGTATTTTCAACGTGTAAAATCTATACACGCGTTTAATTTTTTTTATACAATAATTGTATTTGCAATACATTTCGTCAATCATTGACGTTGAAATCACATTGCAACACTGAATAAAGTAAAGATAATAGACTCAACTTTATAATGCTTACAACGCCGAGGCATGCGATTCATTCAAATGTAACACCTGTGGTGTATTTGAGCATCGATTAGATTTATCTTGTCTCTATTCATCGGAAAAGTTGTATAACTCGGCTTTTCAGAATTCAAAGCTCTTTTCAGGCATACGGCAGCAATTGTCTCAAAAATAGCTTCTAACTATAGAGAAGTTTGTGTTTCGCTGAACTATAAAACGGTGGTATAGCGACGTGCGTTTAAAAGTCTCTTATTTAGTCAAGTATGTCCAAGTTACTTCTGAGTATACTCGTTATTGCCTTAACGCACCAAGTGTACGGCTATGACTCCGCCGCTTACAAGGATCCGCATTATGTTGATAATCGCACCGCCATGGTCCATCTGTTCAAGTGGAAGTTCACAGACATTGCTGACGAGTGCGAGCGATTTTTAGGGCCGACAGGATATGCTGCTGTGCAAGTATGTTAAATTTTTTTTTACTTTAAAACACTTTTCAGCATTACAAATGTTTTATAAAATCCAAAGGTATCTCTCCTATAAACGAGAATGTGATAATTAAGAACCCGCCGTGGTTTGAGAGTTACCAGTCGATTTCGTACAAAATCATTACTTGCTCGGGCGACGAGAATGAATTTCAAAGATATGGTTGCTCGTTGCAATGCAGTGGGTGTGAGAATTTACGTCGACGCAATTGTCAATCACACGACAACCGATGTTGAGCCTGCGATCGGTACCGGAGGATCGACCGCCGAGCCGAAAAAATTACTCTACCCGGCCATACGACCCCGAAGATTTCAATCGTGGTTGCAACATCAAGAATTGCGTAATTGCGATCTAACACGATCTCAATCAAGACAGAGAGCAAATTAGAAATAAGTTTGTAGAAATTTTTCAATCGTACCATTGACCTTGGTGCTGCTGGTTTCAGGTAAAGTCTGCGACTTACTTAAATGAGCAAAATCACTTTTTTTTTTCTTTTGAAAAGAAACGTTTGTTTGCAGAGTGGACGCTGCCAAGCAAATATGGCCTCGTGACCTAGAGGTCATCTACAGCCGCTTGAATAATCTTTGCACGGACGTGTTTGGCGAGAATAATCGGCCTTTTATCTATCACGAAGTGATCGAGTGGGGTGGCGCCAAAAGTATCAAGATATACGCCTACTTGGGCGCCCTCGTGGAGTTTAATTTTTGCAGAGAAGTCGGCAAAGTCTATCGAGGCTGGGATCTCGTACGAAACTTGAAGCGATGGCTCGAGCATAATTATTATCTAGGTACTAATGTACTGATGGTCGATAATCATGATAATCAGAGAGGTCACGGGGCTGGCGGTAAATATATTCTCATAAAGACGCGAGATTATATAAGGTGAGATTTTTAATCAAAATATCAATACGTTGAGTTTGCAACGGAAAATGTTTATTTGAAAGTTTATTTTTTTATTTTTTTATTTACTTTGGTCATCCTCAACTCTAGAGTTTGTATCAATTTTCCGACCGATCGCAAAGCCCTTTAGCTGATGAGAATGAGAATATCATATCATCAGACCCGATCAACGGCCAATTTGCCAATGGTGCCTAATGACTGCAAACACGATTGGGTATGCGAGCATCGATGGTCGCAAATTTACGCTCCATTCATGAATTGGTGCTAATCAAATTGGTAGGTAAAAATTTTGCAAATAATTTAGTCCGAGGGTGGGCTTCCGTGTGCAATAATACGTCCAAGGAAATAAAAGTATGACTCATGTTTTTTTTTTCTTATTTGTTTAAACAATTACGATTTAAACAAAATGTGCCGTTTTATGAATTTACTGTATTATTGTGCCAAAGATTTTGTTTGTGTGAAAATTCTGATTACTATCGCCTAGTTTATAAAAATATAGTATACTGAATTTTTATAAACTATCGAAATTTAGCATTTTTGCGAGGCAATCTGGGCTTTGTGGCTTTCAATGAGCAGTACGGCGTTGATTTGAAAGAGACGCTGCAGACGGGTCTGACGTCGGGCTACTACTGCGACGTGATTTCCGGTCGAAAAGTTGGGGGCAAATGCACTGGCAAGACCATCAAGGTCGAGGATGACGGCACTGCTTACATCAAAGACGAAGTCGATGGAGTCCTTGCTATCCATGCTAAGGTAATATTCAAACATTATTAGCATATGTGTTGATGGTGCTTGAACTCTGTAGCGACAGGAAGTCTATGAGATGATGGCAAAATTCTTTGTGTGTAAACAATTTCATTGCCAATTTTTAAATCTACAAAAAAAAAAATGTATTAATTTTCAGACAAAGTTGTAAAATGTCAAACAGCTTTACTCTTCAACATCTTCTCGATCCTCCGTCAAATCATCGTTGTAATAACAGAGCAAATTTGGAATGTAAATCTGAGGAAGCCCACAATTCAGATATCTCTCCCGCTCATCGACAATTCCATTCTCCGTCAACGTGCATTCGGGATTCAGTGGCTTCCCTTCAAATTTCCATGTGTACGAGGCGCCGTGACGATTGAACAGCATAGCGCGCTCTCGAATGCGATTTATCGTGTCTTCTTCGCAAACCTAAAATACAAGCGAATCAATTGTCAAGAAAGTTTGTTTCAAACTTTCATAAAAAGTAAAAAAAATTCAGGAATTATCTCATGAATGTATGCTACTTTCTATCGACTAATCATTAACAGCGATTAATTTTAATTCATCAAAACCGTTGAATTTGATGTATTACATCGCAGTGTCAGTTTTGACATTGAAAGCAAAAAATAAGTAAATCCGATTTCAATCAACATACTTTCAAGTGTTTTACTTGTCTCGGAGAGTCTTCATTGACGTCACGAATTTTTAATAGCTTCCAAAGAAACATTCTTATATTCAATGTATTTTCTCTTCCAGCGAAAAAAAAAAGTTGAGTTGTTTTTTTTAATTTCAAATTTATTTTCCCGTCAAGTGTATCGCTCGAGAGAGAATATATAAATTCCATCACCGACGGTGCAGTTTAGACAACTGTTGCGTGTTACTACATGTAATAGACGGCTAATTACACAAGTTTAATAAGCTTTTTATTGCGTGAGAGAGTGCACATATAGAAAATGTAAAATACGCGAGATATGTATCGAGAAAGAATATAAAGCTCTTTTTTGTTGTTGTGTAATCTAATAAGATATACAAGTACCGATATAGTAACTTGTTGTCCCGTCAGCACATTGGTAATCTTGCAGGGTCTGGCATTTCGGCTGAGTCGTCCAACACGGTACTCGCTGCCATTGAAGATGCGTTCAAGGTCCGACCAGCATTTTCCCGTTAACTGCGCCGAGTCTATATAACAGTGACCGATCGAAGACAGAGTCGTAATCGGAAGTTTTTTTGTTTCTTTTTCTTTTTCATTCTCGACGCGCGTTTTCGTGGCTTTTCGAGAGTGATTTTCTTTGCGCGGCTCGTCGGGAAAAATACACGACGAGTTAACGGGGTTTAATTGTCACTGGCACCGTTAACCACGCGCGACTCTCTTATATATACAGTCGCACCTTTTTGGATGATGAGCTTTTTTTTTTTACTCTTTTCAACTGATGAGAAAATAATGTCTCAATGGCCCTATGCGTTACCGCGACTATCGCGTTAATTTTCGTGTCATGTATAATATAGCGGAGCTTATAAGCTGCTGCTGACCGTGATTATTTCATCGTTAAAGAACATTTTTCTTTGAGAAAACTTTAATACACCGTGCGGCGCTGCTTTGCCCGAATTCCAATGTCGAATGGCAAAGCCGCATTCATTATTATTACACGGATAAAAATGTAACGGGCACACGCCGTTGTTAAGTTAATCACGCGCGCTCATGGGCATATGCACGAAAAGTAACGACGTCGTTTTCTATACCTAGAGCCGAAAATTACCTATCTCGAAAGGAAAAAAAAAAATGGCCAAATAACGAAAAACACAGTGTGGAAAGTGTGACATGTGCAACACACAAATTCCTCACCATCGTCGAGCTGTCTATGATTGTCGTTGCAGAAGGAACAACAGCCAAGAGCGACGGACGCAAAGGTCGACTCGACTCCCTCGGGTATCGGGAAGGCATACGGAAGGAGGATTTGCCGTTGACCCGTCGCTGGCTCGACGTAACGCCTTAATCGCAGTCGACCACCGTGACGCCCCTACGGCCAAAAACGTCATGCTTTAACGTCCGACGCTTTTGCGTTGCTTGACAATGCGTGGGTCTATGCATTTGACATGATGGGCTTGGTGACTGGATAATTTTAGAGATTAGAGATAATGATGCGTGAAGTTTTAAAAGTTGGATAAAAATAGTTTTTTTGTTTGTTTTCGATCGATAATTAAGAAAAATTTTTAGACATCGAAAATAAAAAAAATAAAAATTACGCACTAACCGGATCATCAAACCAATGGCTAACGTCTTTGCCAGCATGAGCCAGCAAGTACTTGCAAATGATATTCTCGTCATCGTATCTCTGGATGTACTCGGCAAGATCGTAAACACAGCCGCGACAAGACAGCCAGCATTTGCGGAGGGTCAGCTCCTCCGGTAGTAGCCACATTGATACGATGATGGTTGAGAAAGTGCTATAATACGCCACCGCTAGTTCTGCATAAAAAATTGATACTATTAATTTCGTGATTTACGTAATCCCCGCATTCCTTGGATAGCTCTTTCGTATGGAAGCGCGCGAAGGCGGCGGCCAGGCAACGCAAGGGAAATTATATTGCACAAGGAAATATATATACATGTGTTTACGGCGTACATGTATAAAATGAAAAAAATAATAAAGGGTTCGACTGTAGCGGCTGGATTGCCATAAGCGCGCGCGCGCGCTCTTGTAGCTGCAGTATATGGAACTTGAAAACGATCATTATATATCGTTGTTGAAATAGTGTTGAGCAAATAAATACCACGTTAATTTGAATATACTCTAATGCCTCTTTTTTTTTCCTCCGATGAGCGCCCGCGTATAGATTCCAAGGTTGTTTATTATTTTTAATAAAGGCGGAGAGAGAATGTTCTCTACTGGTTGTAAAAGTGACTCATAAATCGATAACAATTTGCGTAATTTTAAGGCCAGAGACCTCCATTCGCGGCGTATATTACGATGCTACGTACGTATTCAAAGAGAGTTCTTTAAGTGCATCAATGCAATTGAAGTATTAAGCACAATGGGAACGTCACTTGATCATGCCGTTCATGAGCATTTCCGTTTGCTCATCCTCGCGCGGCGATGCCCAGTGCACGCTCACTCGCTGTATGGATCTCAACTATCGTGCGAGGCTACTTTTATCGTGCGCATCTTTCTTCTTTCAGAAAAAATTTAATGATCCTTTATTGGACAGACGATACAATTGAATTAAGCTTCTAGACGCGTTCAATAGCGCATTTTTTTTCTACGACGGTAATTGCCGCTAACAAATATTAAATATACCAAGTTTGCTTGTTTATTACGTATAAGTTTGCAAATTGAATAAAGTCGAGTTGAGTTTGATTCGATATCATGAGTGATGAATGACTGTATTTTGGAGCGACACGTTCCACCTCTATTCAAAAGCTCAAATTAATGCTGCTCAAGGAGAGAAAGGTAGAAACATTGATGTCCGTCGGTAATGATGATTTCTTTTAGAATTCTCACTGTAATGTAACTGTTATTTTAAAAATAAAAGCGATTTCATTTGAAAATATTTATAATAATTTTTTTTTAAATATTGAAAATAACAAGTAGTATAAGCTTCCGTAAGTAGTCAAAGTCTGATATGGTCAGACATGACTAATGTATGTACTAACATTACAATAAAGCAGTTTTGGTTTGGATAATATGTTGGCAATGTAAAACAAATAATGTTACAAGAGTTGCATTTTTGTTTTCTTGTTGTACTACATAATTTTATAATTATTGATAAGAAAATTTTTCATTTTTTGCTTTATCAAAAACGTCATGTTTTATGAAACCTTGTAAGCTTTAGTACTTTGAAATGATTGTGGTTTACTTTTACAGAATTGTGTAAAATTAAATTTAAAACTAAAATCCGCAAATGTTAAAATTAAATTTCCCGCCAGTCTGAGTGAAAGAAAAAGAAACTAGTGCGACTTCCTGTTGAATTAACATGTATAAAAATGCCCCATAAAAAAATATGTTTTAAGGATAAACAATATTGAGGCAATATTAATGAGCGTTTAGCTTGCAAGTTTGACAGTAAAAGCTCGTTAAAAGCTTGAAAAAAGATCAAATCAATTTGTGACGAGGTTATGCCCATCGACGACTTCCTGGCAAAAGTCAAGAGTTTGGCTCGTGCTGCGTGCACACGTGGCCATAGGTACTGATTTTTCAAAAGGTCCACGCTGATTTGTGAGAAAGTCGCAAGGCGCGAAAGTGCCGGTACTTTCATTCGCACGAGAGACTTACCCCTAGGACGCGATTGCGAATTTTCCTCGCGAGGGAGATAGAAAAGGACGGATTCACAGGCATACAGGGAAGGGCAAAATTACCAGGTGCAGTGCGAGTCCGTGCAGGTTATAAACCGAATCTTTTCCTGGGCTTGTATATTTCGTATCACACGCGGGAATTCACCTTTGACGATGATGGAAATTGAGAATACAAAGAAGGTGAGTTTTTGAACTTGATTATCGTTACTTTTAATACGATCGACGACGTAGAGAAGCCCGCGAATACTGACATCGTGTATTTGACATGGAACAGCCAACTCGCAATGCGGTATGTCAATTTTTCTTTGTCGAGAAGGGCATTTTAGAGGTTAAGCAAGCCTTCGCTTCATTGTTCTCTCTTTTGATTTGACCTGCTGGAAAAATTATTCGAGTTTATTTTCTATTTTCATTTGATCGTGTCGGCAAGTCTTCAATTTTTACAAGTGCTGCGTGATAAATTTTTGCTGAGCACAGCTTCGTTTAGTCATCATGTCGAATGAGGTCTGCGTTCGAAAAAGTTTAGAGGTTACAACTCCAAGATCCATGAATTTAAGTATCTTTTATGATTTTGTTTAAAAAGAAAAAGCAAAGCAGCTTCTAATTTCTTGAACGTGTATGATCTGCCATATCTCGTCATATTCTGATGACATTGTTGTGATCTTTATTACATTATTAACTGTATCTATTGAATTAGGCATGGGCTTGTTTGTAGAAATTTTATTTTCTAAAGTGAAAATACACATTAATGTTAATAATGTTAAAGTATGCTTGTTTCGATACCTTGTGAAACATTTTCAGACAGACTCAACAATATTTAGACTTTCCAAAAATTTCTCAAACCATTTGTTATAAAAGTACATTTTACAGGTCCAAGAGTACAAGGATTCTCTAAAAACTAAGGTAATAGCTGATTTCAAATATCAATGTATTTTTATAGGCAGCCATTTTTATAATATAAAGATAACGACTTAAATGTATATAATATCCAGGCAGAGCAGTTAATTATCAAAGGCTTTCCAGAAAAAATTGTCAAGCTCAATGACACTCTTGAAACACTAGATTTCCACAATAGAGATCTCAAGGATGTCCATCAAGACTTGAATGTACCTATTCCAGAACCTATTTTACTCAATCATTCCGAAGATGGACCAAATCCCAAGAGAGCAAGAGTGGAAAACAGTCTTGACGGTGTGCCTACTGGAACCAAAGTTATGGCCCTGCCAAATGGTCCGGTGCCATGCAATAAGCAACTTTGCGATTTACTGCATATAGTTAAACCTCATATTAGACAGCTTTTAGAGGACTCAAATCTTGTAAGCGTTTGAATGAATCATTGTACAACCGTTATTATTGATTTTATCGTATAATCATGATTGAATTTGATAATTGTTACTTTCTCAGCTAAAAATGTGGATTTCATTCATGATTCCCAAGATAGAGGATGGAAACAATTTTGGAGTTTCTATACAAGAAGACACTTTAGCTGAAGTACAAGCTGTCGAAAGTGAAGCTGGATCATTTTTTGATCAGATCTCAAGGTGATTCATTATTTGAATTTTTATGAATTTCATTGAATGGTGATTATTATCAATAACAAAAATATTTTTAGGTACTTCATCTCTAGAGCAAAGATTGTCAGTAAAGTTGCCAAGTATCCACACATTACAGATTACAGGCGAGCGGTACAGGAACTTGATGAGAAAGAATATGTAAGCTTATGGCTAATAATGTGCGAAATTCGTAATCGCTACTGTTCACTGCACGATCTCGTGATCAAAAACTTGGAGAAAATCAAGAAACCGCGTTCATCAAATACTGAATCTTTGTATTAAACAGTTTATATTTAATATTTATGTGCATAAGCACACTGGACATTAAAAATAAATACTTTTAAAACCTAAACAATGCCGATGAAAATGAAGTGCCGAGATTTGCGCTGCAAGATTCTCAATTATTCTTAAGAATCTTCCAGTTTCACTTAAATAATTACACTATATAATGATTACAAATATTAGCGATTTTTAGCACATTATGATTTTTTTTAATAGAACAAGTCTTGACGCAATTTCGCGTTTTTTTTTCTATTGTACATAGTATTGTCGAAAGAAATAATACTCGGTACTCTTTTCAAGACATAGTTTGAAAAACGACGATAAGGAAACTTTCGAGTCGTTAAATTTCCACATGACGAAGCACTGTATAATAAACATGTGCAACTGGGTATAAAATCGTAAAGAGTGATGAATATCTGTTATCAGTTAAAGTATTGATTTATATATTTGGTTGAACTGCTCTAAACGGATAAACTGTATGGAAAAGTGTAGATGAGTGCTGTCATTAAATTATCATTGTATCTTTTTTTTTTTGTAATTGTCACGAATACCTTTATTTTATAAAAATATGCATTACACTATAATTTTTGAAAATTCTTGAGTTGAAATATTGGAGGAATGCTTTATTATTATATCTACAGCCGATTTAATCGTCAACTTTTTTAAAATAAAAGAAAGTAACTAATAGAATTTGTTATTTAATTCATGAAAACTCTATTTTGCCCGCTTCACTTGTCGCTCAATAATCGTGCTATTAACATTTATATAATGAATTAACATAATAAGCTTTACTAGGAAGTATGAAGGATTTTTACACACAGCATTAAATTTTTAATTGGTATCGGGGTTAATTAACCAAATAATTAAAACGTGTTTGGAAAGTTGTACAAAATTTCTTTTAATTTTATTTAATTGACAATACTTGAAAATGTAAAAACAGTCATCTGAATACATTTTATAATTTGTTCATATTACAAAACTATTCGCTTGTTCAATTAGACCTATAAGGTTGAGGTATGGCAAGTCGTCTATTACATTTCACATGAAATGTTTACATAAATGCAGAAATAATCAAGTATTTTGAGAAAATACTTCCTCATTACATATTGACTCAATCTGATTTATTAAAATTGACATTTATGTTGCTAGGAAGGTTTTTCCCACTGTAAAATGGCAAGATACCTATTTTCACCTATTTTTTAAATTCGTCTGATTTAACAAAAGTACACCTTTATATTACAAGTCATTTTCAACAATGAAAATGTAAGATTACAGCGCTGATAAATGCAATATTCAGAAAACAAAATGCTTTAAATATTCGAAAACGATAACTATTTGCGTAAATTTTTAAGAATTTCAATAGGAAAATTCCATTTATAAATGCATTTGAATGAATATCATCTATATTCATTGGTAGTATTATCACAGATAATAGTGAAATGTTTTTTTGATCGAAGGCATTTAAATGGCTTAGTATTTTTTCAAGCAATTATAAAAAATTGTATGATACATGACTCGAACAAATAATATTATCGGCATTCATATTCGTTCGTGGGGCAATAAAATGATAATAATTTATATTACAAATAGCGATTTGAAAATTGCACAAAAATGTGTAACTTACAGCGCCTTAGAGTCTAAATTTCCTCTGGTTCAACAGTATTCAAAGGTCTCTTTCTTCTTCGGTTTAGGACTCTTCCCAATCTCTGTTTGAGACAAGCACTCTTTTTACTCAATTTCTTTGTTAACATTTCATTTTTCTCCTTAAGTAGTTCATTACTTCCAGTCATTTCATCAACTAATTGTTTCAAAAGATTGTTTTCCTTGATGAGATTTTGTTTCCTGAGAGTCTCTTCAGAATTTTTCAAATCTATTTCATTAGAGATTATTTGACCGTGTTGCGTCTGTAATGATGCTACTTGCTCTTTCAAATGATGATTTTCTTCTTTCAAGTCACATAATATTTTCTTGAGTTCTTCAACATTCTCACTCAACGATTTATTATCTGACTCGTCACTTCTACCAAGACAACAGTCGACTTTGACTTTACCCATAAATTGCACTTGATCAAGTTTCTTGGCACACTTGTAGTGATAGATTGATTCACACTGGAAGCAAACACCAACATTTGCTCTTCTGTCAGGGCAGCATTTGAACATTACATCTGTTTTTTTATTCACATTCCCATTCATTTGATTATTTAGAAAAAGGCCAGGATTCAGAAAACATTTGTTGAATCCTCTTACAGTTATGGAGGGAGTTTGACAATTACCATAAGGAGTTCGCATATTTTTGAGGCGATAATCAATCTGCAAAACGTAATTTTCTGATTAATACTGTAACATTAAAATTCAAATGATGGAGTTTTTTTTTACCTACCATTGAAAACAAATCTTGTACATGAAATTTATAGGCATGATTCATAAAAACTTCGCATAAAACTTGTATAAACCAACTGCCATTAAACTGATCACGATATGATACGTATCCTGGTATCGTTGAGTAAACAATCAACATATCTTCATGATCTCTCAAAGTATCGGAAAAATGTACATATTGCTCTTCAATTTTGGGTCTGGGCGGATTTGCAGTATCTGCTCTGTATCGTGAAACTGCATACTGTTGATTATCCCCTCTAAAAGTATAGTTTGAAATTGTAGGCAAAAAGATTAAAAACTTGAATGAATTGCGTTAAAAATCACAATTTACCTGCATGTTTGAAAAATGAAAACTTTTGGCTTGCCTTTGAGGTTGTGACAGTTATTGGCAGTGAAATAATTTATAATTTTAGTACAAACAACTTTTCTGTACCCAGGAGTTTCATAATCGACCCCAAGTATTTCAGTTTCTTGTACTCCAACTTGGCCGCTGCCATGAGAAGAAATGATAATAAATGCAGAATCTGCTTTCTTAAGCTCAGCCATCTCGGAAAATTTATAAATTGTGTCATCAATGTCCTTAAATTAAAATGTCAGGTTTTCAATAACAAAATTTTCAATTTTGAACTCAGTTATATTAATAATAAAATAAAAATGTTTACCTTTCCACTTAGATCACAATGTGTCATAACATTAAAACCCATGTCTTCAAAAAGCTGCCTCAAGTTTGCTTCATCATGTTTTGCACCAGGCCGCTGATCACTTTCTTTTTCATATAAATTATTTGCAATAATCAGAACTATACCTCGAAGATTTCCTCTCATTGGATAAACTTCCATGTGTTGTGTAGGTTCGTCTCTGAATTTAGTTGCTTTTTTTACGTTTATAACAAGTGGTGTTTTTACTACGTGTAATTTAGTGTGAAAATTATCTTCTCTAAAAGTGAAAAATAAAATAAGTTCAATAAGCTCATTTTATATTTACATTTATGAGATTGATCAAATTTAAATACCTTGATGAATCATCATCTGATGTGTCAAGAGATGGGCAGTCTGAACTTGCAGTCGATGGAGTTTCAGATCTCTCTTCTTCATTTTTCGCAGTCCCATTTGTTACATTTTGTTGAAGGTAATTAGTCATGTCATGAAGTTCTAGCTCGTTTAGTTTGGTAATTACATGCTGATATGCAGTCGTACTCAAATGTACTTTATCCTCCATTTTTGCACCAACTATTTAATATTTACATGTCAGTGAATAAATATTTTTTTTAAATTATAACAAATATGACAAAGTATTTAGCAATTAACTAAACACAATAATTGTTACTACAAATGTATTTTTTTATCAATGTATTTGATTAAACAAAGCTCTAAAATTGAATTTCTAAAAATAAAATAGGCTTCACGTTACAAACGTAATTTGTTTTAAAATGAACTGACACAAATAGAACAATACGCTTTGCAACAATAAGACGTGAAAGTGATTAACTCATCAATTAACCTCCTTAAACGAATCAAAACACCGACGATGTTTACGTACTTTAGTGATAAGCAACAGGTGTCAATAGAATCGACAGGCAGGCGATTAGGCGAACTATGTAAGTAGAGCACACTATAAAAAGATTACCATGAAGTCAAAATTAATTGGTAAAAGGAACTTAAAACTGAGAAAAAAAGTTGATATTGTGTGCACGTTAGCACCCACTACACGCCATTTGTTTTTCCTCAAAGACGTTTGCAGACTTGGGGATTCCATTCCTTCTCATTCTTTTCTCAGGTCCTTGATCCTGATCTGAACACCTTGAATGTAGCCATGAATAGATCGTCGCGGAGATCGGGTGATACATCGCGTCATCGATTATTTTTAATCGATTGCAATATTTTCCAAAAATTGCAAATCGACAATTGATTTATTTCTCGTTAAATATTCTTACTGTAATTTTATGATTGACGATCTTCTTCATTTCTGCCATCTTTTTGTCGAAACTTTTTATAATAACTTAATTACGATCGTATTTTCATTAACTTGTAATGGAAGATAATTTATTTATTTTAGTAAACTGAATAAGGGTTGTAAGTAAAAGTTGGCGAAAGCAGTTTCTCGGTAAAAATTTTCTAGATTTTATTTTGTCGTTTTTTTTATCACAATATACATAAATATGCATACACAAGTATAAAATCTCAATGATTACAATGTTTACATAAAATAGTTTTTTTTGTTCAATTGGAGAGATAAAATAAATTACAATAGTAACTTATGCATCTGTACAATTTTCGGCTCGAATGTTTATAAATTGAATCAGTCATTTGCTAAAATGCTTGAATCTCACAATCAATTTCGATAAAAATTTATTAAATTAGATAAAATTATTGCCATGTAAGTCCCAGTGTAATATTAAAATTCAACTATTTTTGCGTACAAATATCTATTCTTATTTAAATAAATGCACTTGGAGTAGCTGGCAATGATGTGTTTAAATGCATAAAATAAATGCACAAGAAAATGTACAATATTTGGCTATGTCTTTCAATTTTTGAATAGTCCAGGATTTATATAACAGTGTTTATGGAAACCCTGATTTATCACCCATAATGTTTGACATCCATGTTTCTTGGTTCTTAGATCCTTTAATCTACCATCAGTCTGAAACAATGAATTATTATTATAGAATTTGTACTAGAGTAAAATTTTCAATGCAGAAACTTGTTTTTACTAACCATTGTGAAGAGATCTTGTATATGTTTTTCATGAGCATGGTTCATAAAAACTTCACAAAGTATTTGTATAAACCAACTTCCATTGTATTCATCGCGATATGAGACATATCCTGGTATAGTAGCATATGCAATCAACGTATCTTGATAGTTACGGGATGATAAACTAAATGGTTTACAACTGTCTGAAGTGGGATGATCAGTGGTTACTGTATCAACTTTATTCCGAAATATCTCGACTGCTCTTTGATGAGTCCCACCTCTACAAAGATGTAAATGTAAACATTGGAAATTTAAAGTTTACTTTTTTAATGAATATTTACATGTCTACAAACAAACCTGCATGTTTGAAAGATGAATATTTTTGGCTTGTTTTGTAATAAAGGGCATTGAGCTGCTGTAAAATAATCCATAATATCCGTACAGATTACAGTTTCATATCCTTGCAGTTTGTAATCGATGCCTTGAATTTCAGTTTCTTGTTTTCCATGCTCTCCATGTCCATGTGATGATATTATGATAAAGGCTGAATCTACTTTGCGAAGATCTGGCCTCTTTGAAAACTCGTATACTTTTTCTTTCATTTCCTGCAAAATATTGATTGTTGTTACACATACTATTTTATTTAATAGTAATAGTGAGCTTACCGTGCCAGTCAAGTCTCTATATGGTATAACTTCAAAACCCATCTCTTTGAAAAGTTTTGTCAAATTTTCTTCATCAAATGCAGCACTTGGTCGATTATCAAGAATTTTAAAGTGAATGTTTGTTATGAGTAAGACCAAACCTCGAGGATTACTTCGCATAGGATAACGTTCTATGTCTGTAGTTTCTGGACCATCTCTGAATTTTATTGATTTCTTCACTTTGATTTGTAAGGGTTCAAACTGTTCAACTAGTTTTGTATAATAGTCGTCTCTAAAAGTACAAAAAGTAATGTAAATATTTTCACTAAAGCACAATTACAAGCCTAGACTTTATTCTTATAAACTTACTCAAAGTCTTCATGAGTATTTACATTGTTGGATGGTTCAATGGAAGATTCATTGGATGGTTCGATGGGTGGTTCATTTGAATTTAGAGGTTCTACAGTCACCTTAGTCCTATTATTATTGGTATTGCTAACACCATTAGAAATACCATAATTTTCTAGTTGGTCAGCTACCTTCTGATGGCTGGACTGATGTAAGCTTCTAATTAAATTCCTATAAGCACGTGGACCTCTAGTTTTTATAGTGGAACAAATTTCATGTACAATATCTGGATTCAACAGATTTTTCTGTAACAAAGTGTTCAATTGTTGTGTTTGGTAACCTCAAAAATCTTTGACTTTCAATAAACGTGAACTTTACCTGCCAATTTGGAATATTTACATCATCCCGATTATAAACTTTATTCTCCAGCAGCATAGGCCATAGTTTAGCCATGTCGATACTCTGCAGCAGATCATTGCACAGGTAATTTACTTTTTCGCGATCCTTATACTCCATTTCACCTATATTTTACAATCGCAGAACCACATAAATAATTATCACTTTAATCGCTGTGTCGTATTTATAAATGCACAGTTGAACACACACTTGGGGATAAAAAAAAATTTAGCTAAAGGAGCAGCAGAAGCACACTTGTTGTGACAGTCGCACCAGGTGTAGACAAAAGTTTAAAGCGCCAGCTCCTTTGTGCCGCGCGACCAATGACCGTTTGACTGAATCACGTTCGCGCCAAGGCATTGCTCTTCTACACATTGACAGCGATGCCGCTGCTAATTTCTATTCTTTGTTTACTACATGATGCACACTGAAAAATTTAGACCTTTGCGCACCACGACGAGCGATACGAAAAAATCCGTGAAAACGCGCGTTAGATAAAGAATTTACTTTGTTCGGAGAGAGCCATTGCATCGCGACTCTAATGCTCTATTGTCGTTGACGAACTGGCAACGCTGCACGCTGACCAGATGATTCATTGAGAGAAAGAGATGGAAGATACGCTCGCGACTAGAAAATAACGTCTGCTGCGGGTGCAAAGAAAATAGTCTAGTCGCCAAAGGGGGTTTAGTGTACATTGAAAGGTCCCCGGGATTTTATCAATGTTTTTTATGTATTTC